>JAODLJ010000004.1:25091884-25103212 GCA_027576115.1 Cathorops melanopus
TTTATTGGTGAAAAGGAACACTCAAACAAAAATGCATCAGATTTTATGAAAGTGAGGGCAACTGATGCACCCTAATGGGGGCACCACTCATTTTATCAGCACCTATGCCCCTACTCTGAACTCATGAGATGAAGCCAAGGACCATTTCTATGATGAACTCAACAACCTCATTAACACCATTCCAAGCATGGAACAACTGTACCTGCTTGGTGACTTCAATGCAAGAGTGGGTTCTGATAACACCTCCTGGCCTCTCTGCTTAGGCTACTTTGGGCTCAGCAACATAAACAATAATGGTCAGCACCTACTAGAATTCTGTAGCTTTCACAAGCTCTGCATAAACAACACCTTCAATGCTAAGAAATTCCACCAAGTGTCATGGGGACACCCGCATTCCAAGCACTGGCACCAACTTGATTTTATCATTACCAAACGGAAGAACCTACCCAGCGTACAACTCACTCACACATACCACAGTGCACACTGTGACACTGGCAATTCTTTAGTGGGTTCAAAAATCAAATTCAAGCCCAAAAAACACCATCATGCCATACTCAAAAGGTTGTCTTGTATTAACACATCTTTAATATTAGATAAAGCCAAGGTTACATTATTCAGCAATAAGTTTGCTGAAGCTTTCCAGGCTCATGCAGACAACACATCAAGAAACACTTGAACAGCTAAAGGAAACCATCCATGACACAGCACTCACCGTGTTCATAAAGAAGTCATCTAAAACCAATGACTGGTACAAAGCTAACATCACCACTATGTAACCACTCATTGAAGAAAAACAGGTGGCTGAGATGGCATATAAAGAAAATCCTTGCCAAAGCATCCTACAACCCCTTCGTCTCATCAGAAAGAACACCAAGAAATCTGCCAGGCAGCGTGCCAACAACTACTGGCTCAACCTCTGTGAAAGTATGCACACCGCAGTCGACACAGGAAATATCAGAGGCATGTACGAAGGCCTAAAACTTGCTCTGGGCCCTAGACCGAAAAAGACAGCTCCCCTCAAGTCCCTTGCTGGAGAAGTCGTATATAATCAAGACAAGCAAATGGAATGCTGGGTAGAGCAATATACAAATCTATACTTGAAGGAGAATACTGTTAGTGCTGAAGCTCCTGACAGCATCACCGACCTGCCCACCATGGTCGAACTGGACCTAGCTCCTTCAGTTGAAGAGCTCAGAAATACCATTAATAAACTAAAGTCAGGCAAGAGTCCAGGCCAAGATGGAATCTCACCCAACATCAAGTGTGGAAAGCAGCCACTTACTGGCCACCTACATAAGCTCCTTTGCCAATTATGGGAGGCTGGAGAAGTCCCATAAGACATGTGTGATGCTAATATAGTCACCCTGTACAAGAACAAGGGGGACCGCAGCGACTGCAACAATTACAGGGGCATCTCCTCAGCATTACGGAGAAACTTTTTTTTGCCAGTTTTGCACTCACTCGCCTTCAAACTTTAGTGGAACATGTGTATCCTGACTCACAATGTGGCTTTAGAACTGAAAGGTCCACCCTGGACATGGTGTTCTCACTTCGCCAGCGCCAGGAGAAATGCCGGGAACAGCGCAAGCCACTTTACTTAGCCTTCATCGATCTGACAAAGGTATTCAACCTTGTTAGCAGGGATGGCTTATTCAGAATCCTGCGGAAGATAGGCTGCCCACCAAAACTTCAGTATTATCAAGTCTTTCCATACAGACATGAAGGGAACAGTGCAGTACAATGGTTCAACATCAGAACCCTTTATCATTCCCAGTGGTGTCAAGCAGGGATGTGTTCTTGCTCCGACACTCTTTGGGATCTTCTTGCTTCTCCTCCAGTATGCCTTCAAAGATTCCACAGAGGGTGTCCACATCCATACTGGATCTGATGGCAGTTTGTTTAATCTCAATTGGCTCAAGGCACTAACAAAAGTGAGAAGCATTCTTCTTAGAGAAACACTCTTCGCTGATGATGCAGTGAACCACAAATTAAAAAAATCAGTGATTACACCCTTGAAGCAGATTCCCATTTTACGTATCTAGGTTCTACTATCACTAACAACCTTACCCTGGACAGTGAAATCAACAAGTGGTTCGGTAAAGCTGCCACAATGATGTCCAACTTGAAACAATGTGCTTGGGACAACGGCAAACTTCTCCTTTCCACCAAAATCCAAATATATTGTACCTGCATCCTCTGTACACTTTTGTATGACAGTGAGTCTTGGACCACTTATTCTCGCCAAAAGAAGGAGCTCAACACCTTCCACATACGCTGCCTACATCAAATTTTGGGCCTAACTTGGAAGGACAAAATTACTAACAATGACATCCTAGAGGAGGTCGAACTTCCCAGCATGTTTACCATCCTAAAACATCGCAGATTACACTGGTTTGGACATGTACATAGGATGGCAGATGGTAGAATTCCCAAGGACATCCTCTATGGGGAACTCGCCACTGGAAGTCGTAACCGGCTGTCCACTTCTTTGCTTTAAGGACGTAGTCAAACAAGACCTAAAAGCCGACAACATTGATCCTCATTCATGGGATCTTAAGGCTAACGACAGGAAAGTCTGGAGATCAGCCCTCCACCAAGGTGCCGAAGCAGCAGAAAACAAGATCAGGCAGCTGGCTGATGCAAAAAGGGGGCGCAGAAAACTCCAGACACAGAAATGACTTAATACCTAGTTTTGTCTGTACCAACTGTGGAAGAACCTACTCATCCCATATTGGGCTTTATAGCCACAGTCGTAGTTGCAGCCCTTAACCCCAAACTGCATTCCATAGTCTGCATAGACTGAAGGAGGCTGAATGAATACACCACAGGACAGTTTTCCACTTTGCCTCAGTCCATTGTTAATGAGCTTGGGCCCAGAGAAGGTGGTGTTGTTTCTGGATATTGTTTATATATGGTTTTAATTTGCATTTGTGGATGCAGTGACGAACTGTGTTCACAGATAATGGCTTTTGGAAGTGTTCCTGAGTCCATGCAGCAATTTCCACTACAGAATCCTATCTATTTTTAATGTGGTGTCACCTGAGGGCCCAAAGATCATGGGCATCCAGTGTTGGTTTTTGGCCTTGTCCTTTGCAACCAGAGATTTTTCCAGATACTCAATCTTTTAATAATATTATGTTGTGATCCCCAAATTCTTTGCAATTTTACATTGAGGAACATTATTCTTAAATTGCTGTGCTATTTGCTGAAGCAGTCTTTCACAGAGTGGTGAACCCCATCTTTACTTTTGAGAGACTCAGCCTCTCTGGGATGCTCTTTTATACCCCATCATATTACTGACCTGTTGACAATTCATCTAATTAGGTTCTTTTTTAACATTACACAACTTTTCCAGGCATTAGTTGCCCCTGTCCCAACTTTTTTTGAAACGTTGATGGCATTAAATTCAAAATGAACAAATATTTTTCAAAAAAACAATACAATTTGTCAGTTTCCGTATTTGATATGTTGTCTTTTCAATGAAATACAGCGTTTCCATGATTTTAAAATTATCACATTCTGTTTTAGTTTACATTAATCGCAGTTAGCAGACACTCTTATCCAGAGTGACATACAACATACCCAGAGCAGCGTGGGGGTTAGGTGCCTTGCTCAAGGGCACTTCAGCCAGTCCTGTTGGTCCAGGGAATCAAATCAGCAACCTTTTGGTTCCAAAGCTGCTTCTCTAACCATAAGGCCATGGCTTCCCTGTTTACACAGCATCCCAACTTTTTTTTTTTTTTTTTTTTTTAGAATGGGGTAATAAGAATTTTAATAGATTTTAATACTACTGTTCCTTTCAGGGAATTCATAAGGCATATCTCCAGAATGTAATTGGTTTCTGTCTTCAAAACTAGCATGTGCTAATGCATGTGTGATAGATTTATCTTGATAGCTGAATTATTATGCATGAGCTTGTTCATGTAGCTGTGTCTGGTTTCAGGTTTATCCTTAAACAACTTAAGTGTCGAATCCTTGTATACTACCAGGTAAAATGTACCCCAAACTCTGCTAAACTTAGAGTATTTTTCTTTCAGGCATGATGAACATACTTTATCATTTACTCTGTAGGCCAAAATGGTTACTAGTAAAAACTGAACTGCATCATGTTTTAAATCAAATGGCATGTTTCTATCCTGTTTATCCATGAACATAATCCTGCCTGTCCTATCACAATCACACAATGTCTTTTCATGTAGGGATTGAGCCAAAACCACTTATCTGATATCTTTATAGGAAGTTTGCAGAGTCGAGCCTCACAGAGGAGATCTGTTCTCGAGCCAAATCACCATACAGTCATGGACATGCCAAGAGAAGTCCCAGTCCATGGCCTGATGTCTGGATCTTGGGGGCAGTTCCCTGGCCTTGCCCACTTAACCTCAAAAGGACCCTTGTCTCCTCCAGGCACCCTCTTTACCCCACCTCCTTTCCCTTTTGTTTCACCATTGTACATGCCTGTAATGCCATTCTACCAGACCAGGTGAGTTGGTAAGCTGCACTGGAAACATGGATGCAAATGAACTGTTACTGTGGCATCCTAAGTAACTGCCATAATAGCTGGATATGCTTTGTAACATGCAGGTGGAATTCTGTTTACATCACCTTGCTTTATTCTGACAACACAAGCAGTATGGATGATGAATCTTTCCAGAACCACGATGCCTTTTCTGCCTTAAATCAGGATTGTGCCTTTTGTAAAGGCACAAACTTGCAGCAAAGACACCCACAACAGCACAGAATTCCTGAATCCTGTACCATCCCTGGTCAAACATATCTTGGAGAATGTGTTCAACAATCTTGCTCAGAAGGGCAAAGTTTAAGAAGTAGAAGATGGTGAATTTAGAATGCTTAGAGTGCTTTAGTGTACATGCTATCATGACCTTCCTCAATTCATATTTATTCTAATAAAATGAGTTTTATTGCTCATTGAAATAAAGGTTTTGAAAGCTAAAAATGTCCTAATATGTCATTTATTAAATTCACAATCACGGAGAACATTTATTAATTTCATTTTCTACCCTGTACCCCCCTTTATTAAATACAGTGAGATAGTAAGGTGTTGGTCAAAGAAACAGACTTTGAGAAAATTATTGCATGACTGATGGCTCTCTGGACCAGTCAGCTGTGCAAGGTCATGACCGCCTGCACAGTGCAGCCAATGATGTGCGAGAAACCTATCAAAGAGGGTTTTGTCAGTAGGAGGCTTCCTGTTTGGATTTGTTGGCATAATGATGGAGCACATAGAGGGCGAACTTGTCCATAGCACTGATCATCTGGCTGACAGTCACGATCTCAGGCTCTGTGTATACTTCACCTGGAGCTGGCTGGCATATGACTTCAGTCTTCTTTGTAGAGATTGTCAGGCCAAAGTTGGAACAGGCATTTAGGAAGAGGTCCAAGCTGAACTGCATGTTTGGCTCAAAGCTGCCATTAAGTGCACTGTCATCAAGCGAACAAGAAGTCACAGATAGTCTTTGCACTTTGGTTTTCACCTGCACTCATCTAGCGCATCTTGATGCCAACTTCAATGTCTCTGAATGCATCCTGCAGCATTGCAGAGAACACGAGCCTGAAGAGGGTGGGTGCTAAAACGCACCCTTGTTTCATTCCATTGGTGATGGGGAAGGGGTCAGAAGTGTTGCCATCGTCCTGATCTCTGGCGAGCATTCCATCATGGAACTGGCAGACCATTTCGATAAACGGCGCAGGGCAGCCAAACTTTGTCATTATCTTCCAAAGGCCCTCTCTGCTCACAGTGTCAAACACGTTTTATTCAGATCCACAAAAGTGGTGTAAAGCTTGACATTTTGGTCCTGACATTTTTCTTGCATTTGTCTGGCGGCAAAGATCATATGGATGGTGCCCCTGTTCTTTCTGAAGCTGCACTGACTATCTGGTAAGAGACTTTGGTCCAGGTGTGCATTGAGTCTATTGAGTAATATTCTCGCAAGGATCTTGCCACCAGTCAAAAGCAGTGAGAGTCCTCTGTGATTGTCACAGGACTGGCGATTTTCCCTTTGCGCTTGTACAGGTGGACAACTGAAGCATTTGAATTCTTAAGGGATGTACTGCTTGGTCCAATGGCAGCAAAGAGCTGCATCGGTTTCTTAGTCATCTTGGGACCAGCCGTCTTGTAGATCTCAGCTGGGATGGAGTCAGTCCCCGGTGCTTTTCCGTTGGAGAGGAGCTTGATGGCTTTTTCTGTTTCCTGAAGTGAGGGAGGTTCTGCCAGGCTGTGGTTTACATCGACTTGGGGGAGCCGGTCTCTGGCCTCATCGTTGATTGTGGACGGTCTATTCAAGATAGCAATGAAGTGTTCAGCCCACCGTTTCAACAACGCCAACTTTTCTGTGATGATACTGCTTTCATCAGCACTTAGGAACCTGATTTGACTGGGCCATAAATGGTACTCAAAGAAGAATAGAAGTTTTTCATATCGTGCTTGTCAGCAAAGGCCTGGATCTCATCAGCCTTGTTACTAAATCAGGTGTTACATAGCCCTCAGTTTCTCCTGTACAGCATGTCTGATCATGCAGAAGGCTTCTTTCTTGGCAGCTGAGGAGGGGTTGTTGGAGTAGGCTCTGTGTAGACGATGCTTTTCAAGAAGGGTTTGGATTTCTTCACCATCATCGAACCAGTCCTGATGCTTGCGTGCAGATAGTCCGATCGTATCAGAGGCAGTAGAGGACATTAGTTCTTTGAAGGAGGACCAACTAGCTTTGATGTCATAAATGTCAGGATTCAGGAGGTCGAGTTGGTGGTTCAGCGCCTCTGTGAAAGACTGGGCAGTGCTGGGGTTCTTGATCTTGGAGACTGTGGCAGTGAAGGGGTGGTCGAGCATCGGCTGTGAACAGCGAGGAGTCAGGTTGAACTAGCAGGTAACGTGATGAGTTACACCTGTGTCTAATTACCGGTTGTCTATTAATGCACTGTTTCTCAACCACTGGACCACGGCCTATTAGTGGGCCGCAAAGCACCATCTAGTGCAGGGTGAACAAACGTCCTCTTTTGCCCGGACATGTCCACTTTTTACGTTCTCTCCGGGGGGGATTATAAATTCATGAAAATATCCGGTTTTCACTGTTTTTCATGGGACCATTAAGCGTGTACTTAAATTGACTGGCGCTTTGCACAGAATACTATGATACTTTGTTGTGTGACGTAATTCCTGAGAGGCTGCCTTGTGGGCGGCTCTGCGACGTGCACACACAGAGGGAGCAGAGCAGACAACAGAGCAGCATTGCACACAAAATGCCGAAGCAAAAGTGTAGCTTCACAGATGAACTGCAAAAAAAATAAATAAATTTCCCATGTACCGTCCTGGTCGGGACAAGTGGGAGGCTGAGTGCACTGTGTGCAAAGCTGGCACATATGTTTCAGTATCTAATAAAGATGCTGGAGATCTCAAAGCTCACATGGACACCGAAAAACGTAAAAAAGCTGTGCAAGGTGAGAGTTCTTCTGCAAAGTTGACCGAGTTCTACTTTGTTAGATCTGAGAAAACGGAGGATGCTGTAAATGCTACAGGTCCATGGATTGCACCAGTGCCTTGCTAAAAAAGGCATTTCCAGACTCTGACATTGCTAAAAGGTTTAGTAGTGCTCGCACTAAGACCGAAGCCATTGTCAATGGTGTTATAGCGCCCCACTCTGTTGAAGTCGCTCATGAAGCACTCAAAGAAATCCAGTACTGTGGTGTTTCTTCAGACGGGAGTAACCATGGAGGAGTGAAAATATTCCCAATCATAATCCAGTATTTTGACTGGAAGAAGGGTCATGTGCAAACAAAACTGATTGAGGTTAAAGACACGCCTAGTGAGACAGCAGAAACCATCGCACAATATCTCACTGAAACACTGGCAAAAAACTATTTGTCTGAAAAATTCCACCCATAGTACTCAAGAAATTTTTTGAAAACGACTTTGTTAAAATCTACCTCTGGCACATGCACTCACTCATGTCTGTGTTCCTCACCCACATTCAAGAAATGGAACAGGAGAACATGTCCATTATGGAGGTGAAGAAAATATTGAACAATATCCATACCATTCTTCTTCAACGCAAGAGCAACAACTTCATATCCCTTAACTTTAAGGGACTACTGGCACAAAAGCACAAAGATGGACTTCATAAGGGCTGTGACCAGTTCTGTGCTGATGTGCAAGGCCTGTACAGTGCATGTCTGGAGTATCTGGAGAAGTAGATGACTCCCATGGAAGAGTTCTCAACATTCATGTGGCTGGATCTGAGTGAGCCACCAAACTAGAATGATGTGGAGGCCTGCATCAAGTACCTAGGAGAGAAGGGGGTGCCAGCTGATGATGTCAAGTGTTTTGACCAGGTCACCAATCTGAAGAAATTCACAGAAAGGTGCAACAATGATGAGGAGTTCAGTAGCCTGCAGGTGCACCAGAAGTGGACCAAATATTTTGAGAAGGCAAAAAGCATTGCATGTTACTCAGAGCTACTGAAGATTGCACAGTTTGTCTTTGCACTTCCCTCTCACAATGCAAATGTTGAGAGGTTTTTCTCACTGATGCAGAGCCAAGGAGAGGAATGAGCTGTCTGTTGAGTCACTGAAGGGGATTCTATTAGTGCAATACAATTTCAAAGGCACTTCTTGCAAAGACTTTTATGCTTATTTGTTGAGCAACCGAAAACTGCTGGGAAAGATCAGCTCAATAGCAAAATATGGATGGGCAGACAAGGAGGATGAAGAAGAAAAGCAGGATGACGAAGACAATTAAAGATTAAAAGTATAGATCCTTTTTGTTTGTTGAGTTAGTGAGACTGTTTTATTATTTATCTTCTTACATTGAAAAGGTATTAAGAGATTTTGTTGAAGCTGGATTTTCTAACACAGAAGAGGTCATATTTAGAACATAATTTCATTTTTTTTAAATGTATTTATTTATTTGAAAAGAGAGCTATCATTTTGTTACAGGTTCTTACAGATTTTATTTTATTTTATTACGGAAGTTAATTTTGTACCATTGAGGCATAATAAAGCATGTTCATTAACCTCTGAGAAGCCTGTCTGAACTTGTGTCTCGAGGCCAGGCCGAGTGTCCTTTTTTTTTTTTTTGGAAATCAAAATATGGTCACCCTAATCTAGTGGGCCGCAAATTTTTTTTTTTTTTTTTTTTCCCCAACTTGAAGCAAATTTTTACTTGTAGTAGGGTACAATTGCTGTGTTGCATCCAACATCACATCCGCCTCATTAAGCTACGGTAACACTACAGCTCACGATGCTTTGCGCGGGGTTATCAATGAAAATGATGCATTTTGATGGCAATGCATGGCAAATATACAGGCAAGCTCAAAATTATGGTCACACAGCCGGTGAACACTTGACTGTCACGCCTTTGTGCACTTGAACTTGAGTGGCCACCCCCACTCATGGAGCGTGTTGTGCATGCTTTTGGTACCAGGTCATTATGGGAAACACCTGATACTGATTTGAGTGCAATCAGCACGTGCAGATATGGACACTGTTTTCACAGAGGCTTTGCGAAATATTATCATCATGGTCACGTTTGTTTCTAGCCAAGTTTATAAGGCTGTTTTAAATGCTCTGCTCTATGATTCTGTTTTCTGTTTTGCTTTTGTTTGTGTTTTGTATTTGTAAATATCACATCTGCTAATAAACACTCTTCCTGCACTTAGATCCGTCTACTGCCGTCCATCTTATAGTGTGTTGATCTCCAGGTCTTTAACACAGCCACATATAAAAAGTTGTACACCTCCGTGCTCTTCCAGGTTTTCATCTGTGTCCGTGTAGAATGATGTCTGCAGCACCAGGTAGTTTGAGATGTCGGGGAACTCAATGGAAGGATAATTTTCCAGCTCAGAGAAAAAATCCTTCTTTGTTAACATGTTAGGATCTATCCCATTGAATGGTTTCTATCACTACTTCTTTTGAGTGTACTTCTTGGTTTTAATAACTTGCTTGTTTGCTGTACACAAACATGGCAATAAGTTCTTGTGTTAATTGACCAGACTCTGCTTTTGGATCATTAATTCCTTTTGACTGCATGCATGGTTTTATGTTGGCTTCTGTCACATCCATACAGCTTTAAGTACAATACCTACAATTAAAAACTGTTTTTATTGCATTTATTTAATTCCTGGGCTCCCATCTGTAACAGAGTGATGCTGCATTCTATTAATACACTTTACAATAGATTATTAGATTCTAATAGAATGGATGAAAATAATTGGGGATCTTTTTAATGGGCCCCGACTCGATACAAGTATGAATAGGTGGGCCTTAAAGTAGAAAAGATTGACAGCCCCTGACATAGGGGAAGCTGAATATTACCACTGAGAAGAGCTGAAATCCGCTTAGAGAAAACGAAAACAATGACGCTGAATAGTGTACATACAGGTTATAAGCATAATTTTTATCACATTTAGAAGAGGAAAAACCTTTGAATTGCCATCTAGTTTGTCTTCATGGCAAAACATCCTTGAAATAAATGTAAGCACATTCAATATCTTTTGAAAAAATAAAGAAATTACATCTCGGTGTCTTCCTCATTTCCATTATGTCCTACGGGGATGCAAACTTTTGCACTCGACTGACTTATGCTAAGCAAGCTTGCATAAATCAAAAATGTCATAAGAAAAGACATTCAAATAAAGCATTCAGAATGAAAATGGAAAAAAGGAAAGAAGAGATTGTTCTTCGTGTTATAACTGCTCTTTTGTTCTTGCTTTTCAATTTCAAACTACGCCAGTACATCTACACTGAACTGAACTGAGAGAGACAGAAAAGAGAGGGAGAGAGAAAAAAAAGAGGAAAAATTCAAACACACATCAGACTGAAGAGAAAAAATCCCAAACTTGTAGAACTTGTCTCAGTCCAAACAAACTTCCTTACAGAGCAGAGCTTTAATCTATGCTAAGCCTTTTGGTATTAAATACGTGTTTCACGCTTTCTCAAGTGTTGCATCATTTCTATCCATCCTGCTTAGCTTCAGTCAGTTTAGACAAGGGGTGGGATTTTTTCCGAACTTTACGATGAAGCGAATCCTACTAAACATGGCAAACTGCTGGCTGTCACAGACATGAGATTCAAACATCATGAATAAACATTTTTGTTGATAATGACACAAGTGAAGATGTTCTAAAATTTTGCATATATTATAATTGCTTTCAAAGTACAGTACAGTGCGAAAGTCTTAGGCACATATAAAGAAATCCTGTAGACCAAAATACTTTAAAAAATAATGAAATGAAATGTTTCAGTGAATTGCTTTTTGCCTAGCCTGACAAAAAGTGCACAATGTGCTATGTAAATGTGCAATACCTCTCCTGCTGGCCTCCC
>JAODLJ010000004.1:25895505-25907925 GCA_027576115.1 Cathorops melanopus
GGGTTTCCTCCTCAGCTCGGCCAGGATGGGGTGTCGTATCCCGGCTCGTCCCATTGTTTTCAGGGCCAGCAGCTCCTTTCTCAAATAAGTGAGAAAACTGGCTCCTGGTTGCGTGTTAAAGTTAAAAATATCCATGGGAGATGAAGAAAAACACACTTTGTCTTCGTAAGAAAAGCAGTAAAGTAAAAAGCCGTCTCACACAGCGCCCAGGGTCACATTTTCTTTACATTTTACTTCACATGTATCAAGGGATATGCGTGTCAGGGCTTGAGATCTTGGGACCCGTCAAACACATTAAATGTATATACAACCCTGCTTAGCCGATTTTCTCCTGCAGTAGCCAGTACTCTTCTAAATGAAGAAATATATCAATACATAGTGATTTTAGAAAAAAATGATTTATGTAACAGTAGATAGATGAGCATTGATGCATGAATCCATGGGTTTAGAAGCTCAGGCGACAATTCCATACTTCAATGCAAGATTACTAGCTGCTAAACTTGGTCTACACAGACTGTGCATTGAATCCATGCAGGCTCTCTCGCAGCCTGCTTGCGCTTCCGCAGGTGACGTCACGAATCTGGCTCTAGACTCCCTTGGGATTTTTCCAGACGTGTTTTATTTATTTTTTTCTGCTGTAGACAGATGGCCTTGTGCAGAATTACCCTTCTGGATGACTGTGTAAAGGAACATACTTTGATATAAAAAAAAAAACATGAAATTGGTCCAGGATATGCCCTTTAAAGTTCCAACTTTCAGTACCACACTCCTGCCTTTTCTACTGTCATGTTTCTTCTGAATTCGCCTTCCACCTCTTTTTCTCCTCCTTTTCTCACTAGTAGCATAGTTTCCACTGGTATCCTGCTGGGAAGCAGTTCCAGTGGCGATCGTTGTTAACCTTGTCCTTGGCTGATCTGGTATGAAAGTTCTCTTTATCATCTGCATAGTTGATTTTGGCATGAGTTTTGTGCCGGATGCCCTTCCTGACGCAGCCCTCTCCATTTATCCAGGCTTGGGACCGGCACTAAGAATGCACTGGCTTGTGCAACCCCAGTGGCTGGGGTTTTATTGCTGTTTTAATCCACGCTGTCTTGGTTTTATGGCCAGTACTTCATGCATATTTACTTCCTTGATTCAGGAGCTTGGTTGCAATTTTGAATTTCCCTCTGGGGATTAATAAAGTAATTCATGCTTTTGTTTCCAAATGTCTTTCTAAGAAACCTGGGTTTATACATTCATTAGAAAGCCACAACAGATATCACACACCCAGCAGCAGCAGCCAACCAGAAGGATGCTGAAAGCGGTGTGGCAAGCGAGCCAGCATTCATGTCAGGCTTAAAGCGAACCCTAGCCAACCAGCTCTTCAGTCAGTTTTCCTCTCCAGTGTCCACTCCACAGGCAATAAAATGGACTACATTGACAGTAAAATGGACAACTTCTGACCTCATGAAACAAGATGACACTGTTGTGCTTTCATCTTCACTGAGACATGGTTACACGAGGACATCGCTGACGCCACCATCCAGCTTCACGGGCTAACCATCTTCCGAGTGGACAGGATGGATTCTTTGTCTGGTAAGATGTGTGGCAGGGGCCTGTGTTTTACATCGTTCTGTACATTTATACAAAGGAATTATATAAAACACCTCAGGCCCGTAGCCTCCTTGCTGGTTGCGCTAAATGACTTCTATGCATGTTTTGAGGCACAAAATAAAGAACCTGCAAGGAAAACCATCCCTCCCTCTTATGACCAGGTCCTGTGTCTGACCAGAGCTGATGTAAAGAAGACTCTGTGCAGAGTCAACATAGAAAGCTGCTGGACTGGACAAAGTACCTTGCCACTTACTTGGAGAATGCGCTGGCAAATGTTCTACTTGACATTTTCAACCCATCCCTGAGCACAGCAGTGGTCCCTACTGACCTTAAAACCACCGGAATTATCCCATTGCCCAAGAAGACAACCATGTCCTACCTCAAAGACTACCGGTCTGTAGCACTCACATCCATCATGACTAAGGCACATGAAGACCCAACTCTGGGAACAAGTAGAGCCACAACAGTTTGCATACTGGTCCAGCCGAACAACAGATGATGCCATCTTAACTGCCCTCCACCCCTCTCATGCTTCTGGACAAAAAAAAAAATAGTTGTCAGAATGCTATTCGTAGACTTTCGTGGTCAGCATTCAATACAGTCATTCTGTAGAGACTGGTAGGGAAGCCGAGCCTACTGGGCATGAACACCTCCCTCTGTAACTGGATCCTGGATTTCCTCCCTGATGGGCCCCAAACTGTCAGCATAGGCAACAACACTTGCAGGGTCATCAGACTGAGCACTGGTGTACTCGAGGGTTGTGTGCTCAGCCCACTGCTGTTCACCTTGCTGTCAGATGACCGTTACCAAGCACAGTTCAAACCATATCAAGTTTGCACACAACACAACAGTGGTGGGACTCCTCAGTAACAATGAGGAGTCTGCATACAGAGGAGAGGTTAGAGAGCTGGTGGATTGGTGTGGAGACAGCAACCTGTCTCTGAATGCTGGAAAGACAACAGAGATGGTTGTTACGTTACATTGCATGGCATTTAGAAGATACTCTTATCCAGAGCGACATACAACGAGTACAAAAGTTGGGTACACGAAGTGCTGTACTTCTAAACAATAAAGTTCTGGTGCCAGCTGAACAAGTGACGGCAATACCTAGTGTAATATGCTGTTGAAATCCCAATACTCAAATAGCCAAGCAAACAAACCAGCCATACAAAGTATAACTAATGGAGAACTCAAAACCGCTAACCCCAGGCTAGACTGCAAACAGCTTGTGTTGGTGTAGATTGAAACGCAGTTACACAGTGGGCAGAGAAGAAGGGGAGAGGTGCAGCCTGAAGAGGTGAGTCTTCAGTCTGCACTTGTTGGCTTCAGGAGTCCTCCTGCCACCCGCGCTTCACTCCATATCAGCGGCTCTGCTGTTGAGACAGTTAGCAGCATGAAGTTCCTGGGGGTGTACATGGCAGATGACCTGACCTGGACACTCACCACCACCACCACCACCAAATTCCTGTGGGGTAGAAAAAGGCCAGCTTCCCCTTCCCATCCTTTAACACCTACTTAATGAGGACAATCGAGAGCATCCTCTGTGAATGCATCATAGTCTGGTACAGGATTGCAAGTCCCTGTAGTGGATTGTGAGAACTGCGGAGAGGATCATCAGGGTCACCCTCCCATCACTTACAGTACTGTACAATAAATACTGTCTACCATGCAACCAGCATTGTGGCAGACCCCCTCACACCCCTCCCATGGACTGTTCACGCCTCTGTTTTCTGGCAAAAGGTTTCAGAGCATCCGAACCACCACTGCCAGATACAACAGCTTCTTCCCCCAGGCAGTTAGGGTCCTCAAAACCTTCGTGCCCCCTTCTTGCACAACGAGCCTGAAGACGGACTGACTCACTTCTGGGCTGTTTACAGTTGTACTGACAATTGAGTCACTTTAGACTTACCATTGCATAATTTATTAAATATTTACTTTTTTTTTTTTCAGTGCTTTATTTACATTGCAGTAACACTTTAAACTTGCACAGTCGCTTTACACTCTCCACTGCATTGCTCATTTTGCACGACCCGTTTGTCCTTTTTACTTGCACTGGTTTGTTTATCCTTTGTCTTGTATTGGTATATGTTGCACCATGGGTCTTGGAGAAACATTATTTCAATGTTACTGTGTACTCGTCTATGGACGGACTGACAAACATCTCTTATCTTGACACTTGGCCATATCACTGTCCATCCAAAACACTCTGTATTTAGTAATAATGGTTCTCTCAATTCAATTCACAATACTGGGTTCATGATTCCCCCACAATAATTTGTATTACCAAAAAATGCAACATTTATTTTCCTATACTTTATCAACTTCAATATTCCTTTTGTTAAATTAATAAAATAGCTTGTTTCATTTTCTTACTAACCAACAATAATTTTAACCATATTTGTAAAAGATGAAGTAAAATATAATGGCGTATTAACTAAAATATTCCTTTTATTAAAAAAGACTAACGTTAATTATAAATAGGCCTTTTATTAAGAGCTCCGATTTCTTGTACAGACAATTGCGCAGCAGCTGTTTGCCATTTTAGATTGTGTCTGTGTGTTTGGAGCTTTAGAGCTGTGTTACTACTACATACGTTGAAGTTGCGCATTCATGCTGTCATACATGATTTCGCCACCTGCTGTGTAAACAACACAATTACAACTAGGAAAAACCTAAGAAATGATGCAGCCTGATAAAATCTCCATTTTTTTTTTTTTTTTCACTGATTCAAATAGTCATAAATTTGTAGTGCAGTATATTGTTGCATGATATATTTTTCCATGCCTAGTACTTACCTGTCACTTTGGAGCCTTTGTTGTCTAATTTGTGCTTGGATGTTCCTCTTATGACTTTCTTTTCCAATGTGTCTGTCCATTCATAAAGGTTAAGATGTTTTTAGCCATGAAGATAGTTTTAGCTAGCTAAATGTAGAGTGTCCAGTATTAATAATAGTTGACGTTTATTTATTTTTAAGTTCGAAAAATATGCATTCCTCAAATTTAACCTGACGTGTCATCAGTTTCACAAACCCCCTGGAATGCCACCAAGAACCTTCAGGGATTCAGGGATTTTTTCCCCCTCCCATATACTAATGTGCCACAAACAGGAAGTTAATATCACCAACCATTCCCATTTTATTAAGGTGTATCCATATAAATGGCCCACCCTGTAGAATACATGCATGTTATTTCAGTCAACTGAATATGACTGAATTTACTAAATAAAAATCAATGAATGTAAATACATACAATTGTAAATACATTAAAAATACATGGATGACACAAGGTGAAAACACTTATTTCCATTGTGGTCCATAAAATCAAGTGACCAAAATGAAGGGAAAATGTAGAATGTGAAATTAAAATAAAGAAAAATATGGTAAACTGTGACTGACGCATTTTATCTTGTTTACAGTGGGTGTTCCCACCGTGAAAAAGAAACCAATCGAAACTGAGAGTGAAAGTGATTTATCCTGCTGTCATTATGTGAATAGTCTTTTATGAATGCTAAGTAGGAACTCAGTGCTCCTACTAAGGTGTGACTGAGTAAGGTGACAAGTGTTATGATTCATCTAATTTAGGTAATTTAAAAAAAAATCTGTTTGGCAGTGGGCGCACAGTAAAGTATAAAGTTTATCAATGCTTGTATGATGATAACTCCAAAATATTAATCTAAATACATGACCTCCTCCTTCTAAACCTGCCGAGCTTTGCCAGCGAAGCTCTTGACCCCAGGGGACTCATTAAAATTTGAGGAGTCTCCAGAAACTGTGTGGAGTAGGCTAATAAGTTCAGAGTTTAGTCTTTTGATTGTTTTGAAAAGCCTGAGGGTTTTTGGTTTTATTTTTATTTTATTTATTTTTATATTCTGAGCCTGAATGAGAAATAAATCCACGTTACACAGTCAGTGTTTTCACATCAAACACTCCAGTGTTTAACAATACAACTTTTGATGATTAATCTTTGTGTGAAATATTTATTTATTGCTTGCATTGGTACCCGACTGGTACAGTTACCATTCTACCATACCAGGTCCCATATGGAACCTAACTTTTGGTACCAAATCAACTCTTCACACCATTGCAGGTTTTCAAAATGTAATTGGGCCAATAGACTGTGCACACAGGCATAAAATCAGTTCAGAAGTTGTTTACCATATATGGAAATTAGATGAATTTCTATGTAAATGTGTGTGGCCGTGCATGAGCAGTTTTTAATGTGTCGGATTTATCAAAGTTCATTGTACACCACTGCGCATGCGTGCATAATACATGGCAATTTTCTTGTGCATACTGGTGGTTCTTACACGCAACTAGAAATTGTTCTACACATACTTTTGATTAATGAGACCCCACATATTTGTTTTTTTGCTGTGTATTGCATGCCTTTGATTCAACTTTCGAATTGCTTCCAGCAGTGTCCTATCAAGGTTTGGGATTAAATAAGTGTCTTTTTAAAATAGGAGCTCCAATAATTAAAACATAATTGTCTCCATTGTAGTCCTTGGTTTTCATTTCCTTACTTGGGCAGCAATGAGGATGCACCCACTGGTGTTGGAAAAATACATGTTATACAAGTGATGGGATGAGGCAGAGAGAAACCCTGGTGTTAAAACTTTGAAAGGATTCTGGCATTGTTAGTGTTGTCCTGTGCCAGTAGAAAGGGTTTTCTGTTCTCTCTGCAGCAACAAAACATTGTTCTCGCTCCAGCATTGGCACTGGTCTCACTGCTCCTGTAGTGCCTTGCTGGAGGAGGGAATGGGTACAGTGGAGCATTATTTCATTGGTAATTCTGAACAGTTTGCTTTTTGATGATTGAAGATGGTCATTCATATTATTTTGACAGGGGAAAAATTCTGATAAACTTGCTGAGATTGTTCACCATGGCAATGAATGATAGGAACAAGCCTTTAAAAGTTACCTCACAAAGTTATTAAACTAAATGGTTATAAATGTTTGGTAATCCCTTAGGGTGTGATTCTCCTATTCACACGCAAGCACTTTGTGTGCTTCCAGTTAGGCATATTTGAGTTACATTTATTCACCGGTACACGTTCTGATCATGCCCAGAGTACTTAACTTCAGAATGAAGGTGGCCTCATAAAAGAAGCACAATTTAATTAAAATAGTGACAACTACATGCGTTTTGGCTCTCAAGAAAACCTTGAATATGGACTTCTGCATTTACCATGTGAATGTCCTTGAAATCCATTCAAACCATAAACTAGACTCTGATTTTGAAAATAAATGCACAGGGAGAGCTTAACTACATTACAGATTGCTTCAGAGGAAGACATTAGTTTCTGTATTTGGCATTAAATCAAAAGTAAATTAAATATACCAAGTGATACATGTGCTGGGTCTGTGAATGCAGGTAGGTATGTGAATGAGTATGATGACTGTGCCTGGAAAGCTGTTCATTCAGTATTAATGACTATTTCTTTTACAGCAGGGAGGCCTAGGAACATGTAGTGAAGTTTTTCCACAAAGTACATCCACAAAGCTTAAATGCCCAGTGAACACGCATGTTCTGTACTGCTTTTTGGACATGGACTAAATGATTTATACCCTCCTCTCCCGAAGGTCGCCTTGGATTCACCCATCCAGGAGGAGACAGCCCTTTGCCTATAAATGGTGCGTAGATTATTTTATTGCTTTATTGAACTAGCAGTCCCATGCAAGCAGATGGATTGACTGGTCCAGCGAACTCAGTGTTGACAGAGTCGGCAAGATTAGCAGTACGTTTGTACCTAGGAAGCATTTTCCCAGTGTTTTAGTGCTATTCATTTTTGCTAAAAAAAAAAAAAAAGTGGGGGGCGCTAGACCATGCTCCCTCAGCTAAACCTTACTTGCCTTGATTCAAGACATCTGCTGCTACAAATATTTGTAATTTCTTAACCTTGTCTCATGATGGAGAGTTAGCCGAAAGCTACCCATTTCCTCATGTCATGAAGGGCATTTTAAGAAAGCTAATACTTCTGTAACTGTTCCTCTTATGTATGGTATAACATTCTTTATTCTATCAACATTCACTGGATATGAGCAATCGTGCTTTGATTGGCTACTCTACTACTAGGCTATCAGTTCATATACCATGAGTAGAGAAAAACAAAATGGCGGAACATGTTGCTGAACCAACCGAGGACGAAATACAAACTCCTGCTTGAAAACAAAACCCCAAAAAATACAAAAAAAAAGCAACAAAATATGGAATTTTTTGATGGTAATGTATTTTTATTTTTCAAGAATTATCATGACATTTTTCACAAATTGCAACTTCATTTCACTGGTTTGTTTATATTCGAAGCAGAAAGATTTGGTCAGATGTTTTGTATAAAGTTTTTATTTATCGAATTTGCCAAAACTATAAAGGCTGTTTCTTAAAATCCAGTGGATGTAATTTATTCCACTCAATCTCATCATACATGGCTTATAGCCAACTTGGTGCTACAGGCCTTGTCGGTTATCAGCTCATGTACAACTCGATTCCATGGAAAAACTGTTAAATAGATGAGCACTGCTGATTTTGATTTATTTATTTATTCTATGATTTCACTCCGTTAGCAGCAGCTCTTGGCATTTTGAGCATGTATGATCAACATTGCTTATAAAATATCACAATTGGAACAGTGTCAATTAGTGAAATGTAGAGAAGAAAAAAAGATTTTGGATTTTTCTGCAATTGTTTAAGCAGGTACTGTATAGTACTCACTTGGGCTCCGATTAGCACATACCTGATGTGCATGATTGAAACCAGTTGGTATTGGAGCTGTTGATTTGTATATGATGAATTATGAAGCAATACAGGGACATGTAGCATCTCAAAGGATTTTGGCTATGTTGCTAGGAGAATCCACTGGTGGGCCAAAAAGTTGTACCGTATATAGTTTCTTGCCCGTGTGGGCTCATGAGCATAGGTATATATTTATTAACTAGAAACTGCAGTCAGAACATGAAGTGATGAATGTATCAGTGTCCATGATGAATATGTGGCAGTTGTTAAAATGTGACCAATATTGTGCATCTGTAAATTGATGCATTATTGAGAACAGTGCAATTTGCTGGAAGTGGTAGTGTATGGATCATATGACTGTTAATGAGCCGTTTTTAAACTGCTGTATGATATTACTTAGAACATTACACTGTTCAGCCATAACATTAAATCCACCTGCCTAATATTGCAAAGGTCTCTCTTGTGCTGCCAAAACAACTCTAACCTGTTGAGACATGGACTCCACAAGACCTCTGAAGGTGTGCTGTGGTATCTGACACCAAGACTTTTGCAGCAGATCTTTCATATCTTGCAAGTTGTGAAGTGGGGCCTCCATGGATCAGACTTGCTTGTCCAGCACATCCCATTGAAGTGAGATCTTGGGAATTTGGAGGCCAGTTCAACACCTTGAACTCAGTCATTTTCCTCAAACCATTGCTGAACAATTTTTGCAGTGTGGCAGGGGGCATTATCCTGCTGAAAGAGGCCACTGCCATTTGGGAATTCTGTTGCCATGAAGAGGTGTACTTGGTCTGCAACAGTGTTTAGGTAGGTGGAATGTGTCAAAGTAACATCCACAAGAATGCCAGGACTCAAGGTTTCCAAGCAGAACATTACCTAGTGCATCACACCACCTTTACAAGCTTGCCTTCTTCCCATAGTGCATCTTGGTGCCATCTTTTCCCCAGGTAAGCGACACACATGCACCTGGCTATCTACATGACGTAAAAGAAAACATGACCCATCAGACCAGGCCACCTTCTTCCATTACTCCATGGTCCAGTTCTGATGTTCATGTGCCCACTGTAGGCACTTTTGGCAGTGGATAGGAGTCAGCATGGGGACACTGAGCAGTCTGCGGCTGCATGTTCCCATACATAGCAAACTGTAATGCATGGTGTGTTCTGATACCTTTGTCATAGCCAGCATTAACTCTTTCAGCAGTATGTGTTACAATAGCTTTTCTGTGGGATTGGACCATATGGGCTAGCCTTTGTGTCCCATGCGAATCAGTGAGTCTTCGACACCCATGACTCAGTCACAGGTTCACCAGTTGTCCTTCTTGGACCATTTTTGGTAGGTACTAACCACCGCACACTGGGAACACCTTACAAGACCTGCCATTTTGGGGATGCTCTGACCTGTCATCTTGCCATCACAATTTGGCCCTCGTCAAAGTCCCTCAGATCCATACACTTGCCCATGAACTGTTTCCTGCTTCCAGTACATCATCTTTGAGAGTTGACTGTTCATGTGTTGCCTAAAATATCTCATCCCTTGACAGATGCCATTCTAATGAGATAATCAATGTTTAGTTCACCTGTTGGTGGCTTTAATGTTGTGGCTGATTAGCTATATATTGAAGCTGTTGAGCACTAATATGTTCAGGAAGCCTACAACAAAAAATAAATATCCTGTGATGAGTTGTGGTCCATCATGACCATACAATAAATGCATGTTTAATTAAGTAGCATTAAAGGAGAACTGAAGTCATTTTTAAACTTGCTTTTTTTTTTTTTTCCTTAACGTGTTATTCAATTACGTTTTCGGTTTTAGTAGCCTTATATTGTGACTCGTATTGGCAACTAATTGCAATTAAATATTATACGTATCGATCTATTCGATTTTTAGCCATGTTGAATTTAGTTCGTTTGGTCCACAGCAGGCGTCACTCATTTGTGCAATCTTCATGAGACTTGTGCAAGACTTCGAAACATGAAGTGTCAGCCAGGTGTCAGTGCTGCCATTTTGAAAACTGTTTTCCAAATGAAATATTGCACAAAAACAAGTTTAAATGATTATTACTGCCTACTTTTTTCCAAACTTTCCTGATTGCTATCAAAACAAACAAACAAACAAAAAAAAAAAAAACACAACTTCCGCTGACGTAATCAAGCCGGTCGAAAGACGGCTCTTGCGTCTGTTTTTGCAGTCGCGCGAAAAGAAATCAAATCAAAACGTCTCAAAGAAGAAAGTATTCAGCCTTGATTGAAAAGAACTGAAAGATGCAGGTACTTTGGATTGATTAACGTGGGAAATGCGCTCAGTATAATATGGATTCATCACAAAAACACACACACGTGTTTATTATTTTGAAAACCCACCAGCCGACTGATCTGGCACGTTTCAATTGTGCGACAATAATGACGTAAATACCAGCGCGATGGAGTAGTGTCCGAAAGCGGTTTTTTTTTTTTCATTTTACCAATAGTCCTCTATATAGTAATTCCCTATGTAGGGAGTAGTGAACGAGTGAGTGATTTTGGACACAGGGAACATTGGCGGATGTCCATCACTTTGATTTCCGCTGTACGTTTTACTTCTGTCCTACGATGTCTCGCACGGGTCTCGACGAATCTTGTTTACGGCCGTTGCTTTGACATACGGACTGACATATTACAGAGCATATTTCAAACACTCATAACTTGCTATAACAGTGACAAAATACTGCAGCTATCAAAAAGGCATTCCTATATTCAATTAAAGGAGAGAAATAGAATTTGATGATGAAAAAAAATTGCCTTCAGTTCTCCTTTAAAGCGTCCTACCGTTAGCGGCGGTCTGTTTCAGCTTCCCCAAGGCAGTGGCCAGAGATGACTTCTGACACTCGAAGGGAATGACCGAGAGCGTTTTCCCATGACACACAAACAGCTTGCTGGAGTAACACCACATCTGCACGGACAAGACAGGAAACACGCATCAGAATCGAGATCTTCGGCAGATTCAACTCATTATTCTACACACCAGCTTTACTGTAGTTAAGGAGGTGTGCGCGTGCGCTGTATCACACCAGAGTACAAGGCAACTTCTAAACACAGCCTGTTAATTCCGCCTGGATCTTCTCGGCAGAGGCCTTCTGTATTAGAAAACCTTTCTGAGCACCACTGGATGCTGTTACACATGAGAACACCACTGAAGATCAACTCGTGTGCAATCCGTCAGTCAATCTGATCACATGAGCTGGCAAGAAGTGAGGTTTTATACACGAGTTACTGCAGTTTAAAATTAATTCCTGATGCGGTAATGTAATGTAATCACTGCATGTGACAAACATAACCAGTCATAATTATATACTATAACGATACATGGAAGATATTTCTAGATCACAAATGATGTGTAGTTTGTTTGGGCAACAAAATGAGTAACAATAGCGAAACTTCGTAACCAATCAGCACTTATCCTGATCAAGTTCGATTACCCGTTCTACTTCTTAATAAACTTCAGAACCAGAGACGAAACAAGAGAAACCTCGTTATAACTTCTTCACAGTATCGGAAGATAATCGGCAGATAAAAAGAGAAATGAAATTCACCTTATGGTTCTCCGAGGCTACTGATTCGAT
The DNA here is from genome assembly GCA_027576115.1 of Cathorops melanopus. Taxonomy (NCBI): domain Eukaryota; kingdom Metazoa; phylum Chordata; class Actinopteri; order Siluriformes; family Ariidae; genus Cathorops; species Cathorops melanopus. Next base: position 25,907,431 of record JAODLJ010000004.1, read on the forward strand.
ATCAAGTGGGGTTTATTTTAAGAAAATTTACCTTTTGGTCCTTCTGACGGGTCAAATGAAAGGTTTTTTGGCAGATAAATTGAGAAGCCGATATTGCCGGCTATTCGCTTTAATTTTTTCATTTTAGTCTTGTGAAACAAAGCATGCTCATGAGTACTAAACAATGCTTCGAAGACAGACAATTCATGAACAAGCGCTTTCTTAACTATTTTGAAAATATAGTTCACAGCACTGTATTTTGAACAAAACAGTCAACAAAATACTCCAACAAGAGATGAAGCGAGTATAATTGAGAACATGTACAGTGGTGCTTGAAAATTTGTGAACCCTTTAGAATTTTCTACATTTCTGTATAAATATGGATCTGGGGCTCCACGCAAGATCTCACCCCGTGGGGTCAAAATGATCACAAGAACGATGAGCAAAAATCCCAGAACCACACGGGGGGACCTAGTGAATGACCTGCAGAGAGCTGGGACCAAAGTAACAAAGGCT
>JAODLJ010000004.1:25989426-25999480 GCA_027576115.1 Cathorops melanopus
GCTGGGATAGGCTCCAGCTTGCCTGCGACCCTGTAGAACAGGATAAAGCGGCTACAGATAATGAGATGAGATGAGACCCTAAGTATAGGTCAAAACTTGCTGCAATCAGACTCCTTGCTATCACAAAAGCTGATGATATTGACAAGTGTGGTGTTGATTTTATATTACAAAAAAATTGATGAAGACTTAAAATTGCTGTATAATGGTGTCAAAATCCAAACACCGAGTGGTGGAATGGATTTATTTGTTGCTGTAGTTTCAGTTTGTGGTGACACACTTTAACAACATAAGCTTACTGGTTTCAAAGAAGGAGTTGGTTTTGCATATAGTAAATGTAGGCATTGTGAGTGTAACTTTGAGGAAATGCAAAATAATTTTAATGAACTAAGTTTTACTAAAAGGACAATGGAAAAACATATGAAACAGTGCTGTGAGATCGAAAAGGCGAGCACAGACTTCTTGAAATCAGCTCTCAAAACCACCTATGGTATAAACAGAAGAAGCAAACTGATAGATTTCCCAGCCTTTGACCTAATTCAGCAAACTCCACATGATATAATGCATATAATTCTTGAGGGTGTTGCACCCAGGGAAATTAAGTGTGCATTAAAATACCTTGTTCTCTCCGGACAGTTGGAATTGGATGTGTTCAATTCAGCCATGCAGAGTTTTCCTTTGTCATCAATAGACATTCGTGACAAACCTTGCCCTATCAGTGTCAGTACCTTGGCATCTAATGACAATAAACTTAAACAGCATTATACTGTTTTGAATACTCAGGGCAAATGCTGATATTGTTGAAGATCATGCCTTTTCTGCTCAGTATTATAGAGAAAAACGAATATGTTCAGTGTGTTTTGGACTTAATTCAGATAGTTCAGATACCTTTTGCCCCTGTTTTATCTGTACAGAATGTATTAAGACTGAAAAATATGATTGAAAAGCATTTGAAACATTTTAAGCAACTTTTTCCTGAGAATAATGTCATACCTAAGCAGCATTACTTGCTGCATCTCCCTGCTCAAATTCTTCATCTGGGGCCTTTGATAAGGCACATATGCATGAGATTTGAATCAAAGCACTGTTTTTTTTAAACAGTAGTCATCTAAGTCGCTTGTGAACCATAATCAACTTTTTGAATGTTGTCAAAATGAAATGGGCACTGAGCATCCAATTTCTGTAAATGAAAAAGAATTGGGTCCTGTCTCTGAAGTGACAAATATGGAGTACATTATAGCAAAGATGAGAGATTTTTTGGGGATTTGTGGCATACAACATGCAGTCAAAGTAAAGTGGCTTATTCTCAATGGGAACAAGTACATAAGTGAAAGGTTTCTAATAATTACCAATGCAAATGACACAGTTCCTGTCTTTGGACTTATAAAAAAAAAAAAAAAATTATGTCATAGACAGCTCATTATACTGTTTTGAATACCAGCTTTATGAGACCATGGGCTGGAATAGAGATCTCTTAGCATATGAAGTTGCAGTGCCTAATCTTGCCCAGGCAACAGAGTTCATACAGTATATGCTGAAAAGCTAGTTGATCATACATGATATTATCCAGCCAGTTTCAAAAGAAGTGTGCATGTTCTGACAAAATATAATCTTGATGATGTCATTGCACTTAAAAGTTAAAATGAATAATCATACTTCAAACAGTGGAAAATGGTGAGTTGATAATATGATACCTGTGATTTGTATCATCTATGTTGTGATAATGAATCGATACTACATATGATATTACACTGCAGCTTTGCAAATAAATGTGTTAATGTTTGTACAACAAAAGTAAGCGCGTAATTGTTACTGGGAAGTCTTGAAACAAGTTTTCACAACTAAAAATGGTTGTGAAAGATTGAATGTGATCTCAAACAGTGTCTCAGTGATATAATTTGGCCTAATATGCATTTAAAGTAACTAATTTTATGATTTAGCAACTTAGGAAGAAATAAAAGACATTCTCAAAACAAGATTAATAATTTTACACAATCTCAAAACAAGATCAAAACATTTTTGTCTGAATACGAGATTGTAAGACTTGGTTAGATAGCACAAGGGCATGCTGCTGGTGCTGTAGGTTGTTGGCAAGTGTTTGGAGGAACTCTCGGACTGGTTTGGATCCCATGGCAGCATTCATTCCGCAGTCCTGGGTTTCGGCACCACTGTAACAACACTAACTTGTGGGGGAAACAGAGGAACTGGAAGCAGGCTTCAGAACAGGCGAGTTCTTTTATTTTTGACACTTTCAGTGACAACTAATACGTCTTCTTGCACACGCGCACATGGAGTGACATGGCTCATTCTCTCTCATTCCTGGCTATCTGAAAGACACACAGGTTAATAGACAGCCAGTAATTTGACACAGGTGCACCTTATTGCATGTTACCTGCTGGTTCAACCTGCCTCCTCACCATCCACAGCCGACGCTCAACTATGTCCCCATTGCCACATCCACAAATGTATTTATTCCACTTGAAAAGTATACAGCAAACCAGCTACCCGATTTGGGATACTAAGACATCCTGAACTATTTAGTATTTGGGATTTCTAAATACACTGGAGAGCTGCTAAATGCAGTCAGAAGTACAGATGCCTACTAGTGTCTTGAGGTAGGTTTTGTGCATGCTGGAATGTTATAGGAAATTTCCGATAAAGAGACCCCTTATGACAATGGTAAGCTCAAACACTGACTTCTAATAGTACTAAATAAGCCATGGCCTAGATCTAGAATAATTTATGGCATTTAGCCTCGTCTACATTATTGGTACATAAACATGTTGCTAGTGTAGCAACAGGCATTAGGTCTAATAAAAATATACTGTGTCCAAAGCCCACGTCCAGAAATACATTTTAATGTTGCACAGAGCTTTCACACTAACCTGACATAAAATGTTCTCCACACACACAGGAATGCTTTGCTGGTTTCCCATTTAACTGCAGCTCACCCTTTTTCTCATCTTTCTGGGATCTCCGGGAAGTGGTGAAAGGTGAAACCAGGCTTATCTTCATGTCTGTTATTACACTACAGGTCTCTGGTATTGTTCTTTCAAATGTAACTTCTACAAGTTTCTGTAGATGTTTACTGAATTGGGCTTACATTCAGTAATTGGGTGATGTCACTTACAGCAGTTTATGGTCACTGAACTGCTGGTTGTCCAGGTGGTGCTTTGAAAACAATGTGGGCTTTACAGATAATTGGAGTAGTTTTGAGGCCAAGGCTGGCCTGTTAGAGTGGGACGGTATCCATCCCATTTGGGAAGGTGCTGCTCTCATTTTTGCAGCATAGCTCAGTCTCAGAACAGGCCTAGTTAATGTTTGACAATCCAGAGCCAAGGCCAGGGAGCAGATGAACAGGCTAAACAGACTGTCTGCTGGCTGACAGGGGCCTTCCTGTGTCGAGTTTGCACCCCCTGTCTGTGTGGGTTTCCTCTGGATGCCCTGGTTTCCCCCATGGTTCAAAGACAGAGATTAGATAAAAAATACCCAGCAACTGGGTTTGCTCAAGTGAGTGCATACTTAGTGCCAAGCCCAGAAAGATTGGAGAGAGTTGCATCAGGAAAGACATCTGGTGTAAAAATGTCAAAGGGGTTGAAAATCAATTGGGGCTTTGTCCTGTATACATACTTCCCGTCACTATCTGATCTATGACAAATTTAATTATATTGAGACTGTTCACTGTGCTATACAAAAAAGTAGAACTCCTGTTTGGTCTAATCAAATTAATATAAAATCTGATCATACTGACTATAGCCACTGCCAGCGCCTTTGATCTAAAAAGGTAGGATCATGAAATATTAGCTTGTGTCTAAAGTGCTAACTCGATGCACTTACTGATCAGGAGTTGAATGTACTGTGCTTGTCTGAAACTTAGATTAAGCCAAATGAATATATAGCATTAAATGAAGCTCGTCCTCCTGGATAGTTTTACACCTGCCTTGTCTAACTGGTAGACAAGGCATTGCAGTTATTTATAATGATTATGTAGATGTGATACAAAAACCTGGGTTATAAATTCAATATGTTTGAAGTTCTCAAAAAAACCCATCAATTCTGTTACTTATTTACAGGCCCATATTCTGAGTTTCTTTCTGAATTTGCAGATTTCATCTCAGGCCTGGTTATTTCTTTAGGCAATTTTAGTTGTTGGAGATATCAGAATGTCATAGGACCTACTCATAATAGTGGTCACTCATGATCTAATACTAAAATTTGGGTTAAATATAGTCACCCTTCCACAGTCTGAAGCTACCTCAGATCATTCTTATTCAGTATGTCTGTACATTTGACGCTAGTGTGGCAAGGTGCATATTACTCATTCACATGAATTACTGCACAAGCTTTATAAATCTACCTGAATTATGAAATTTGACTGGCTCACCATCAGACCCAACAGAACTTGATCAGGCAATTGAATGCTTAGAGTCAACATTTCACTATACTTTAATGAATATTGCTCTACTTAGATGTAGAAATAGAAAATTAGCACCCTGGTATAACAATTACACTTGAAACAGACCACTCAAATTAGAACGTAAATGGCATCTAACAAAATTGGTAGTTACAACTGGCTCACAAGTCACACAGGAAGGACAAATTGATCTTAATTTAGAGAATTGAAATATTTACAAAATAAACCAAATACAAAAAGCCATTACAAATAACCAAAACAGACATGCAGCACCAAGCCCACAAGCAGCAGCCATTGTCCAAAGGCTCCTCATTTTAAAGGGAGAGCACAGATGTTGCTGTAACAAGCTCCCAAGCCATGCCTAGAAGCAATCGCAGCAGTGCTGGGTCATCTCAAACACCCCCTCAAAAAAGAAAGCCTTATGGGGATCATAGTTTTCCAAACAAAGACCAAAAATTCTCAGTTGTCCCACATCCAGCTCAAAGCCATATGTCCACAGAAGTACTCATCCCCACCCCTGTCCCCCCAGCAACCATGGCACATATGATCCACAGCAACACCTAGCTAAACATGATCAGGCATCAGCCATGATCATATCTGACCCCTTAATATGCCTTATATCTAAACAATAAGACTAAAAATAAAAACCAAACTAGATGCTGGTTTGGACATTGATGAATTCAGAAAAAAACCAAAGGATTGTCAGTAAAGACAGTCAGTGGTACACCAGAATTAATGTACATGGCAAAATGTAAGTTGTATATTTATTACACACATTGGACATAAATTTACAAGGTATAGTAATACAATAGAATGTGTAAGGGAGGCCTAACACCTATAGGCTTATATGCTGACCTCCCTATTAAATTAATACAAAGTATACTAATCATTAAATATTAATACAAATCCAAGAAACAATTAACCAGATGAAATAATTAAACTCAATGAATTTACAAAACAAACTTTAAATTTAGCTATTCAGGTATTAAAACCCATATTAATGCTAGAGCTTCCTTTTCAACTACTGAATAATGCTGATACATGTGCAGAATTTAAGAGAAACAGGCTGGTTAACTCCACAATCAGCACCACCATTACTGGCATCAACCTTTCATGAAAAAGGTTGATCAAAACACAGAGCAGCCCAAACAGAAGCAGAACAAAGTATAGACTAACATTTTTAAATGCCATCTGATAGTTTAATGTCCAGACTTATCCATCCCTTAAAAGATTGTTCAAGGGAGTCAGTCAGTTTCTGCAGAAACATTGACGGTACCCCACTAAACCTAAAAAGATCTCCACAGGTCTTTGTAGTAGGTGGTGGGTACTACTGAATAGCCAAGATTTTTGCATGAACAGAATGCACTTCATTACTGACAACTTTCTTGAGGCATGTTACAGTGCTCCTGGCAAATGCATTTTGCCAGGTTTACTGTAAGCTGCACCTCAGTCAAGCAGTTGAACACTGCTTTGAGCCTCTAAGCGCAGATCCCAGGAGTCACTAAAAAGGACCAAATCATCAAGGTAAACCGCACACCCATCTAAACCCAAAATTACACAATTCACAAGCCTCTGGAAAGAGGCTGGGGTGTTTTGTAAACCAAAACTCACTGTATAAGAATAGAGCCCAAACAGGCTGATAAAAGAGATGTCCCTTGCCCTTGATGGTACTTGCCAGTAACCTTTTAAAAGGTCCTGTTTTGTTACAAATTTGGCTGAGCCTACTTCATCAATACAGTCTTCAATGCAGGGTAATGGAAAACACTTAGTGACACTTTTTGAAAACCTGTGCAGAAATGAACCATCTTGTCAGATTTATCAATAAGAATGCACAGCAATGCCCACTCAGAAAAGGAAGGCACAGTAATACTTTCTAGCATGTACTGAATCTCAGCTTCTAACAGTTTGTTTTTCTGGAGACACACACACTGCTGATAGAAGCAGGAGTTGCCTACATCAAGATCATATCCAAGTTGTTCTTGATTGAGTGTCAAGCAAACCAAGGTATTTAATAAGTTGCATCAGCTCAGCCTGCTGAGAAGCTAGTAAACTCTCCAGCTACACTAAACATTCTGAATTTTTCAATCACCTCCTTAAAAGATCATTAGGTGATGAGTTCATCCCCCATTTCTTTACATAGGGGACAATCAAGCACCAGAAACTGGCTTGACAAATTGAATCATAATAGGGCTTCATGTTTACATGATATAAAATAGCCTTTTTCCTATGAGATGGTGGAAATTAAATCACTCGTCCAACACTTATGAAAAATGATGTAAGGACCATCAAACTTCGACTCAAAAGGTGAAAAGCACAAGGACTTGATCCCCCTCTTCAAATGAGCGACACACTGTGCCATCATACTGTAAGCACTTCATTTTTTGCTGCACACTAGATTTTGCTTTGCAATTTCCTGCACTCAAAATAATCTTTGAAGCTAATCACATAAGCTTCAATACTCCTAGGTGACTCAGTTTTATGCCTCACCTTAAAGACAAAATTCCCCAAACCTTATGACCAAAAACCAAGTAATTTGGGCTCAAACCTGTATTCTGACTACTCAGGCCATGCGCATAAACCACAGTAAGGATTCTTCCCAGTCCACATCTAATTGAACACAGTAGGCACACAAGAGAGACTTCATAGTCTGATAAAGCCTCAAGACTGAGCATAGACTTGATGAAAGGTGCTGAATACACAGTTTCAATACCTCAGTAAAAACACACAAAGTGAAATTGGAGCCTTGATTACTGCACAAACCTGGGTATTCCAAAAATTGACAGGCAAGGCTTTAATCACTGCTTTAGTTGTGATGGTATGCAGAGGGGTAATGAGCATTTTAAGCACATTGTGAATATATAATTGCTACCACTTTGACCATGGAAGTGGACCTACACAATAACTGCTCAAAAGCCTCACCAATAGCAGGAATTGGATGCAGTGGAGCAAGCTTAAGCTTTACTTTTTACCTGACATGTAAAACAAGTTATGTAAGCCGACTTCCTTTTACGAGGCCAAAAGTAGTGTCTAAAAATAGTCATACGTCTTCACACCACCATAACCACACTGGTCATGGGCAACCTGCAGAATTGATTTGCAATGTTTAGTTGGGACTACCACCTGGATTATAGCTTCTCTCACAAACTCATCCCCTTGTGGCACCCACTTGTGAAACAAAACTCGATCCTCAATAAAATATCCATGGGCTGCCCTCAGTGCATCTGTGGGGGACAGACAAGTAGTAAACAAATCTTAAATTTGGATCTGTAGACATACTCTTCCAGCTCCTTCAATGAAAGGAAAAGGCAGATTAGACAAGTCAGGAACACCTAACAGACTTAATTCTCCTTCTGATAGGAAACATTTGATGCCCCCTGATCAGAACGAGAGATCATGTAACCACACGAGCTGCATTTGATGACTCAATGGCACAATTGCTTTGAGGAACAAAAACCACAGGTAAAAGGTGTATCAGGACAAATACGCTGCCCTGCAATCACATTTCCCAAAATATAAACTCCATCCACAGGTAGGGCTGGACGAACACCCAAAATGACTTCTCCTTGCACAAAATCAGATTCGGTGTTAGCGTTGTGTAAAGGGACAGTATTCAAACCAATCCCACAAATTAACACATCACCAGTGTAAGACTGCTCCAAGAAAGGCAACATGGACTGCAAAATAAAGGAATCAACAGCTCCTGTGTCACATAAGATTTACTGGAACACTCATGGCCAGGGAAAGAAACATAACCATCAGTCATAAAAGGCAAATTAAAAAAAAAAAAAAAAAAGTTGGTAGCCAACTGTTTACCACCCATATCAAGACCCTTGACTTCAGGCCTAACAGTTGACAATGATAAAGCATTGGGTTGTACATGTGCACAATTGTTAGAACACTTATTTTTAAGAACAGGGCAGTCAGCTTTCCAATGCCCAGTTTCTTGACAGTTACTGGCCAAGTCCTCATCACACATTCAAGGTAGCATAAGAGACTTTGGCAAGACCCTCTTATGCCCTGCATATTGCTAGTTTCAGAAGCTATTTTTATGGGTTAAAGCAAAATCATTGGCCAGCACAGCCACTTGTTCTAGCATTTTAACTTCATGCTGAGAAACATTGCAGTGTGCTCTGGAATAAAAGACTTTAGTTACACAAGTCACCCAGCATCTCACCACTTGCAGAACACCAGTGATTTAAGTATTTCAATCCCTGGCAAACTCCAAATGAGTTTGGTTCACTTTAACACCTGCCCAAAATCTGACAGTATGCCTCTGGAACAAGCTCATAAGTTCACAACATAACTACTTTCACCCTAGTATAACTTTTTGAATCATGGGACAAAGAATAAGCCTCCTGAGCTTTACCTATTAACACACTGCAAAAGAAAACATTTGTCTACATCAGACCAATCTAGCTTCTGCAACACATTCAAATAAAGAAACTTATCTGGATTGTTAAATTGGCACCAATTGCAAATTTGACATGACTATTGAAACTTTCAACATTTAACTTGCCCTCTTTCAATAAATTTAACCTTAGAAACTACAAGTCTAATTCAGCTGTCTAATTCGGTCCAATTATTTTCTCAAGTGTACTTCATTTTCTCTTGTCCCATTTGCAATTTCAGCAATTCTCTGTTTAAATATTAATTGATCAACCAGCAGCACAACAGGAGCTGGACTAGGCTCCTTTACTAAGATCCTCTTCAATTAAAGCCATCTTAATATTCTCTTTCAACCTACATCTGAAATACTAATCTCAATATCTCACAATTTGCAACATTTTTCATACAACTTTCCAAAGATGCCTCACTAAGAGACTCAAATTTACCAACATCCATGTTGGAGCGAACAATAATCAAAACAATCAGATGTGCACAAAAATTATTTCCCCTGCTAACTAACCACCCGGTGGCCCTACCTACACAACCCTGGTCTTCATGCAGCTACCAGCAAGGGGTATTTACACACTAGTTCCAGCAGAGCATAGGCCACAACTGAATTTTAGCAACATCTACAACTCTGCAGAAGGGCTCCCAAGCAGCACTACTCACTTTCACCACAACACTACAAAAACACCAGTCATGTTTCAAAAGAAACATGAAACTTTATATTTATTAAAAAAAAAACCCACACCCCATTTTTACTTTGAGCACTGATCGCTTACCAAAAACTCTCCCATGATGGAACACTAAATACTGCAGAAAGAGCAATGTCCTCCAAACCAAGTATTACTCATTTAACAGCAACTGAAATAATCAAGTTATACAAACAATTACCAAGTAATTTTACAGACACAATCACAATAGACAAGCCCCCATTTTGTTACAACTGGATCACAAATTGCAACAAAGGAGAACAAGGATAAAGAGTGATGCTCTAAATTTCCTTCAAAAGACTCAAACTATTTACAAACTAACCCAGCAAACAGGCAGCAACTATTGTCCAAAGGCTCCTGGGGTTACCCTGGGGTCCTTTGTGACCTCACTAACTATTACATGCCTTGCTCTTGGAGTGATCTTTGTTGGTCAACCACTCCTGAGGAGGGTAACAGTGGTCTTGAAGTTCCTCCATTTGTACACAATCTGTCTGACTGTGGATTGGTGGAGTCCAAACTCTTTAGAGATGGTTTTGTAACCTTT
>JAODLJ010000004.1:26726206-26737270 GCA_027576115.1 Cathorops melanopus
TCCAAAAATAATCCAAAAACTAGGGACAAAAAAAAAGAGGCAGGCAAGGACAAAAAAACGCTAGCATGAAAAATAGTCCAGACAAAAAACTTGACACAAAAATGTTGTGCAACAAACATGAAAAAAAGACAAAAACGTAGTGCAAAAAACTGTGACAATAAACAGGCAAAAGCAAAAATCCAAGAAGCGATAATGGCGCAGAGACGGTGTGAAATACCAACGAAATGTTCTGGCAAAGTCCCCTTCTGAGAATGGCCCTTTTATGCACAGCAGAGCAAACCAAGAAGTGAATGCTGGCAAGATGAAAGTCCCGTCCCGGATCCGGATTGGCACTGAACTGCCAATAATAAATCTCCAGAGTGGAAGTCCGGAGTGGAGCATGACACCGAGCTGAACACTCAACCGAGACTGCACTTTTCTCCATCTGTGAGGCACTTTATGCAGCATGTGACACCTCCCTTTCCTCTGTCTTGATTCTCCTTGACCTTTCTGCTGCATTTGACACTGTTGATTACACCATCCTCCTGTCATCCCTATCAGCTCTGTGGATCTGCCAGACAGCCCTAGACTGGTTCAAGTCCTACCTCTCCAGTCACTCCTTCCAGATTACATGGTCTGGTACTGTACCAGCACCATGCCGCTTATCACTGGTGTCCCTCAAAGTTCAGTCCTTGGTTTGCTTCTCTTCTCCCTCTACACCCAGTCTCTTGGCCTGATTATCTCTGCTCATGCTCTATCCTACCACTGCTCAATTGTTTCTCTCTTTTCCTCCTTCTGAGACAGATCCCTGCTTGCATCTCTGTTTACCTGCATGACATCCCGAGCTGGATGGACAACCATCTCCTGAAGCTCAAGCCAGGCAAGATGGAAGTGATCTATATTCCTGCTCCATCCTCTTCACCCATGGACTTCATCATCCCTCTGGGGGATGTCTGTACATCACCTTCACCCAGTGCGAAGAAATAGGGATGGTGTTTGATGACAGACTCTCCTCCTCAGTGAACATTGCTGCAGTGACCTAGATGTGTAGATTTCTCTTTTACAACATCCAAAGGATTTGCCCCTTCCTCACCACCTCCTCTACTCAGCTCCTGGTCCAAGCGCTGATCCTCTCCCTCTTGGACTCATGCAACTCTCTCCTTGCTGGCCTTTGAGCATTTGCCATTAGACCTCTTCAGCTCATCCAGAATGCTGCAGCCCACCTGGTATAAAACCTCCTTCCTTCCTATCACATTACCCCTCTGCTTGCTTCCCTTCACTGGCTACCTGTGACAGCTCACATCAAATTTCAGACATTGGTGCTAGCTTACCAGGCAGTCAAGGCATAATGTCCAGCATACCTCAAGAGACTGATCTGACCCTACATGCCAGCCAGATTCATATGCTCCACTACTACTGGTCACCTGGCCCCTCCTCCTCTCAGTCAGAACTGCCGACTCTCTGACCATCTTCAAGCGCAGACTGAAGACCCACCTCTTCAGGCTGCATGTGTGCTGAACAGTACTTCCCTGATAAAGAAATGTCTCTTGATTCTGTGAAGTATTTTATGAGGGGAATGGGGGATGACTGGTTCATCCATCCATTATCTATAACCACTTATCCTGTGCAGGGTCATGGGCAAATTGGAGCCTATTACAGCTGACTAATGGGCAAGAGGCAGCGTACACCCTGGACAAGTTGCCAGATCATCGCAGGGCTGACACATAGAGACAAGCAACCATTCACACCTACAGTGAGCCACCAATTAACCTAACCTGCATGTCTTTGGACTGTGGGGGAATCCGGAGCACCCAGAGGGAACCCATGCAGACATGGAGAGAACATGCAAACTCCACACAGAAAGGCCCCTGTTGGCCACTGGGCTTAAACCCAGAACCTTCTTGCTGTGAGGTAACAGTGCTTAAAACGATGCCACCATGCTGCCCACATGGTTCACTGATAAAGAAATTTGGCATCTGAAGAAATTAGTACTTAAAGACACAATTAGCAGAGTGAAAGAGGTAGTGGAGATCTATTTAATGTACCTTTTGTTTTTTCCTCATGTGTGATCTCAAAATAGGGAGTCTCAATCAAAATGGTTCAAGAAATCAACTGAAAAGAAGGATGTTATATAAACTGACCTCAGACAGCAATATGGATATTTTATTTGTTCAAGAAACACATAGTAGTCTACAGAATAGTTTTGATTGGATCAAAGAATGTAGTGGACAAATATTTTTAATCCACAAAAGTTCTGTTAGTGGAGGAGTAGCCATTGGTTTTATTTCAACTAAATTTCTGCCTGAATCTTCACATGATGAAGACATTATAGCAGGCAGGTTATTAAAAGCTACTGTAAAAATTTAAAATATATCTTTTGTGTGTGTGTGTGTGTGTGTGTGTGTGTGTGTGTGTGTGCCTGTAATTGGCACAGAAAGACTTGTGTTTCTAAGGAAAATTGGTGATGTGTTACAACAATGTAATACTGATACGTATGTTTTCATTGGGGGATATTTTAATTGTCCCCTTCCTGATAAATTTGATCAGAACCATCTAAAACCACATGATGCTTCACAAATGGCTTTGAGGCAAATAGTTCAGTCAGATGATCTTTCTGATGTCTGGAGACGGATATATAAAACACCTGTCAGTACACATGGGCACACTGCAGAGAAAATTTTGTTTCTCTTGCAAGGCTTGATAAGTTTTATTGTTTAAGTCATAATTTTAACATCTTTAAGTACTGTAAAATCATCCCAATAGGGTTTTCAGTTCACAGTTTCGTGATGTCTGGCTGCTTTATAAAAGCTTATTCCCCTGAACTCCAAAAAAAGCTCTTTTAAAAGATTTACTGAATGTACAGGTTCAGAGGACCCTTGTAAATTCCAAGTTCCAGAGCATGACATGGATAGATGCCCCTTCCAAGTTTTTATTTAATTTAGAGAAGCAAAATGGTCACAGTAGGATAATTCAGTGGTTATGTACAGTCAGTGAAGTAGAGCTAATAGAATCCAGAGAAATTTGTGAATATGCCATAAGCTTCTATACCGATCTGTGTCAAAGTGAGGTACAAGGACATGATGATGCTGACGTATTTTACAGTGACCTGCCAAAAGTCTCTGAAGAGTCCAATGAAGGCCTTGCGAGGCCAGTGCACTGCAAGAGTTTCACAAAGCTCTAATGAGCATGGAAAATGGGAAATCTCCTGGTGCTGATGGTCTGCCAGTTGTAGCATGCACATCTCTGCAACTACGTCTCCCATAACTTCCTCACTTCCTGCCCTGGACAATATCCACCTCATCTCATCTTTCACTGCGCCACGATTGGGTAGTATACTACTGTGAATCGTGATACAAGCTCTTCTATAAATTGGGCAGTCTGAACAAATTTCACTCTCTCTGACCATTGGTACTAAAGAGATACTACTACATGCAGGCAGAAACGAAGAAACAAAGGAACAAACACGCACTGTTGTATGGACCACTGGCCATGGTTAAAAGTACCTCAATCACATTGTTTCACTTTTGTTGTGCTTGAAACCAGTTACCGTTATTACTACTATACCGTAAGAATGCAAATTAGGAAGCTTAGAGGTGAGCGGTTCCCTCCACATCTTCAGCCAATGAATGTTCGATGAAGGACCTTCTGGAACAACAAGATGCTGCCCAGGAAGGACTTCTGCAACATAGCAGATCTGCATTAAAATTAATTGAAGTTGTGCTCTGCACTCTTCAGAAAAATACACAGAAATGGAGGATCATCAATGAACTCCTTCAGCTGCCATGCAAAAGTGGTCCCAAGTAAGGCTGGCATTTGGGCAATGTTAGTCTTAGCTTGATTAGTTTATGTGAAAAGCGCTACTTAAATCTAAGGTTGTTTATCAAGTGTGCGCAGAATAATCACATAGCTTTGGTCTGATCCTATGTTGTATTTCTCAGTTTTACTCTGGTAGATAGATTTTGCATGCCCTATCTCACTTTACCTCTCTCTCTCTAACACCCTCTTACCATGCACCATTGTACACACCTCAGCATTCAGACTTCACTAAACTTTGGGGTGATTAGGTCATTGGATAACTAAGCTAGTACTTTATTAAAATCCTTTGTCTCATCAGTCACACAGAGCGCTTACGGTCCCCTTCCTCACCTTTAGCAAACATTCCACTCACTGGCATACAACTTTTGCATACCTTTTGCACATGCTTCACTCAAACTCTCTTGTCTCCTTCCTCTACTTCTCTCTCTCCCTTCTTCTTACTCCTATTCTTAATAACATAACTCTTGTTAGAAATCTCTTCAAGTTAGCCAGAATGAAAAGTAGGAGTTACACCTGATCTCCATAGACCAAGAAAATGCTTTTGAGCATGTGGAGCATTCCTATCTATTGCATACTCTTGACAAATTCGGTTTTAGTCCTGACTTGTGTCAAAGATTCAACTCCTATATTAAGACATCGAAAGGGTTTTGAAAATCAGTGGAGGATTGAGCACCCCTTTGAAGGTAAAAATGTTAAGCAGGGCTGTCCTCCCTCTAGCATGCTCTACGATTTCACAATTGAGCCCCTGCCTCATAAGATCTGTTGTGAATTGCCTGGCTTGTACATATCAAACTATGAAAACTGTCTTCATTTGCCTGCCTATGCCAATGATGTCTTTTTGTTTATCTCCAATGAGAATGATGGAAGACTGCATGGAAAAAAAAAAGTTAGAGACTTTGAATACATCTCTTCAGCCAAGGTGAACTGGAGTAAAAGTGAAGCACTCCTGGTTGGGAAGTGGGAGCATGCATGACCCAAGTTACCAGGATGAGTGTCATGGAAAACAGAGGGATTGAAATACTTAGGAGTGTTTTGGGAATCAGAGGGCTATCAAACACTGGGAAGGTGTAATGGAGAATGTGACTGGAAGGCTGAAAAAAATGGAAGTGGATTTTTCTAAAAGTGTCCAAAAGAGGCAGAATCCTCATCCTTAACAACCTAGTCACCTCAATGCCGTGGCATAGACTAGCATGCATGGAACCCCATCTTGGTCTTTTGGTAAGAATCCAGTCAACCATGTCTGATTTTGTGATGTATTGGCAATAATACTGTTATTCACACCACACCAGTAGGGGATGCTCTGAGACATCCAGTTGTATGTGTGTGCATCAGTAAATAAACCACTGTAGAATTGCTCCGTATATGTGGTCGGTCTTCATTTGAGTTGTTCTGCATAGTGATGCTATATTATGTGATAATATGACTGTAGTCTAACTGTAGAAGTCATACCAAATTGGCAATGAGATAAGTAACCCATTGATGTGGTCGGATGATGAAGAGATCGCGGTGATTGAAGCCCTAGACCAAGGTATTGAGGAGGGAGCAAATATGAGAATGACCGCGCTCATCAGACACATTAATGCCTTTGATGAATCCATGGAGCAATGGTCGACGTACGTTGAGAGGTTTTAACATTTTGTCAGTGCCAATGGCATTCCTGCGACAAAGAAAGTGGCTGTATTTTTTTTAGTGTAATGAGGGCTACAACGTATGGACTGCTACGTAGTTTGCTAGCTCCAGATAAACCAGGAAGTAAAACATACGATCAACTTGTGACAATTCTAAATGGTCACTTCTCTCCAAAGCCCATTGTAATCACAGAGAGATTCCGTTTTCATAACGTAATCAGGAAGAGGGAGAGAGTGTTGCACAATATGTAGCTGTTCTAAAGAAGTTGTCTGAACACTGTGATTGTGGCACTCATTTACAAGATGCTTCGCGTGACAGACTAGTGTGTGGACTGAGTAATGAAAATATCCAAAGAAAACTATTAACTGAGGAAGCTCTAACTTTTCAGCATGCTGTAGACACTGCATCGTCAAAGGAAGCTGTTGCCAGAGAATCTCAGCACTTAAAAAGTTCTCTGAAAGTACATGCTGTGTTGTTTTCATCACCACAAGGGGCAGACAAATGCTTTTGATGTGCCAAGACAAACCACAATGAATGAGACTGTTATTACAGGGAGAAGCAGTGTCACAATTGTAAAAAGAAAGGCCACATTGCCTGCTTGAGTAAAAATAAAAAGAGTGACCAAAAGTACACAAAGGAAAAGCATGAAACAAAAATGAAACCAAAGAAACATTCTGAAAAGGCAAGGAGAGGGAAAATTCATAAAGTGGAGGCCAACGCATCTGACAGTGAGAGGGAGTCTGTATCTGATTCGGACTTGTGGTGTCAGCAGTAGTTCGTGACATGGAGCCAGTGAAGGCAGTTAAAAAGGACAATACAGTATCTTTGATGATGATTAGACCCAAGATTGAAGATCATGTGATTGATATGCAACTTGACACCGGAGCAGCTGTGTCCTTAATTTCAATTCAGTTGTACAAAGCCAAATTTGCCCATTTACATTTACAGAAGACTGATGTTGTTTTGAAAACATACACAGGAGAATTGCTGTTACCAGAGGGAATGTCGAAAGTATGGGTGAAGATGAACAAAGAGAAAGTCAGATTGCCCTTATATGTTGTGAAAGGGAAGTCACCTCCACTGTTTGGCCTTGAATGGTTAAGGAACAAAAAGCTTGACTGGCATGAAATAAAGACAGTGAGAACCATGCACAAGGCAAGTGTGACTCTTGAAAACATGCTGAAATGTCACGGCAAGGTTTTCAGTGAAATTTTAGGAACACTGAAGGGGTTTGAAGCTTCCCTGACATTAAAATCAGGCCAACAGCCAAAGTTCTGTCAAGCACACATAGTCCCATATGCATTGAAACCAAAGGTGGAAGCTGAAATCGAGAGATTGCTCCAACAAGGAGTGATCTCCCCAGTTCAGTTCAATGACTGGACAACCCCCATAGTCCCTGTCATTAAGAAGAATGGTGGCATGAGAATCTGTGGGGATTTCAAAGTCACAGTTAATCCAGCATTATGCATTAAACATTATCCAATACCTTGTATTGAGGATTTGTTCGCATCTCTGTCTGGAGGACATCATTTCAGTAAGTTGGATCTCTCACAGGCTTATCTTCAGGTGCCTGTCAGTGAAAATTCACGGAAATATCTCACCATCACCACACACAAGGCATGTTTTGCTACAATTGTTTGCCTTTTGGAATAACATCTGCACCCTCAATTTTTCAGAAGATCATGGACCAGGTGCTACAAAGACTTCCCAATGTCCACTGCTTTCTGGATGATATCCTTGTCACAGGCCGAGATGACGTCCATCATCTGGAAAACTTGGAGGCCGTACTTAGTTGGCTGGAACAATTCGGATTAAGAGTCCAAAAGGAGAAGTGTGAGCTTTTCAGGAGCTCTCTGGAGTATCTGGGGCATATAATTGATTCAAAAGGACTTCACAAGTCACCTGATAAAATTTGTGCAACAGTAGATGCCCCTGAGCCCACCAACACGAGTTAATTGTGCTCTTTCCTGGGACTCATTAATGACTATGCACATTTTGTTCCAAATCTATCAACCATACTCCATTCATTGAATGTGTTGCTTCACAAAGATGTGTAGTGGGAATGGTCAGATGAATGCAACAATGCATTCCACAAAGCAAAAGAACAGATCTTGAGCAAAAGTGTTTTGAACCACTATGACCCAAAACTTTCCATTATACTTGGTTGTGATGCTTCTCCCTATGGCATTGGAGCCATCATTTCCCATCAATTGCCAAGTGATGAAGAAAAACCCATAGCCTTCTGTAAGGATTGTTGAAGGTGGGTGGAGCACAGAAGCACAGCAGGCCAGAACTGAGTGTTACAAACCCTTTTTATTTTAGCTTTTCAGCTTTCCCTTTCACACTCTCCCAGTCAGACATGCACGCACACAAGTGTCCAGGTTGGGGAGAGCTCCCATTCTCTGCTCTCTCTCTCTCCTTTTATAGGGCGCGGTCACTGGGGGAGACACACAAACACAGGTTAATTCACGTCAGG
This sequence comes from Cathorops melanopus, assembly GCA_027576115.1. NCBI lineage: Eukaryota > Metazoa > Chordata > Actinopteri > Siluriformes > Ariidae > Cathorops > Cathorops melanopus. The sequence continues at coordinate 26,734,107 of JAODLJ010000004.1, forward strand.
TGCAGTGATTCTGCCACTTACCTTCCCTGACTTCGCCCTCCATTCACAGACCGATGCTTGACCACGCCCCCGCTGCCACACATATAAATGCCACAATAATGCTAAAAAGAAAGCACAAGCTGGAAATAGACTACATTTCCACAGAGAAAATGCCCAGTGTGCTTGATCAGCTGGAACAGAGTGTCACTGACAGAAACTGGATCAGACATGAGACCTCACGCTGCAAAATCTTTTTTTTACATGATCTACATGAAAGAGAGAGAGAGTGTATAATGTGTGTGTGTGTGTGTGTGTGTGAGAAAGTATGTGTAGTGTGTATAGAGTGTGTCTGCCTGCGCACTCTAAAATCTCGGTTTAAAATGGCTCAACTCGCAGGGCGACATGACACTTCACCCTCTAAAATCTTTTTTACATCATCTACAGCTGGTTCTAGGTAGATTAACAGAGAGTATGTGTGGCATGGTTCAGTCCGGACGTGTCAGAGTTGGAATAGTGTTGATATCTCAAAAGCTGTAGGAGGAGTAATGGTGCCAAAAAATGGGTGAACTAATAATAATAATAACAATAATAATAAAGTAAACTTAAGAAGAATAGTGTGCTTCACGCTGCTTTGTGCTTAGCAAGCACACTAATAACTCTTCTTACCGTTTTCCCCAAGTAGACATGAGTCCACCAAGTGAATTGTCTGTAAGCTGCATAGCGCAAAGACCTGTAAAATGAAAAGTTTTTATCTTAAAAAAGATATCAACACTGTTCCAACTCTGACACATCCAGCCTGAACCGGTGTAGTGTGTTTGTATACAGCCTTTGGATAGATGCACCTGTTCTCTCATTCTTGTCGTTTTTCTGTCATTTTTTTCCCCATAGAGAATGAATGGGGCTCATGAATTGAACCCTCTTGCTCGGACACTGGAGTCTCATCAACCCACCAAACTTCATGTGATGCCTCAGGCCAACTCCCCTGACACATACATGCAATCGGTTCTGACCTGCACTCATCTTTTCCCTTCTTTTCGCTGATCCCTTCCCCCCCATTCACTTCCATTCAGTTTTCCCCCCATTCAAATGAATGGAGTTTCAGGATAAAAACTTAGCGTCATGTCATGCTGCGTGCTTCGTGCTCTAAAATCTCTGTTTTAAATCATGCTACACTCTCTGTTAATCTACCCAGCAGCAGCTGTAGATGATGTAAAAAAAAAAGATTTTAGAGTGCGAAGTGTCATGTCGCGCTGCGAGTTGAGCCATTTTAAACCAAGATTTTAGAACGTGCAGGCACTCTCTCTTTCTCTGTTACTCTACCCAGAACCAGCACCATGTAGATCACGTAAAAAAAGATTTTGCAGCACGAGGTCTCATGTCTGATCCAGTTTCTGTCGGTGACCCTCTACTACAGCTGAGGAAGCACACTTGGCATTTTTTCTGTGGAAATGCAGTCTAGTTCCAGCTTGTGCTTTCTTTTTAGCATCATTGTGGTATTTATATGCTACACAATGAGGCATACTTATTTAAAAACTGATAAAGTTGGTAAAATACTTGTAAAACTAGCAAAACTATGATGTAAACAGACAATATAAACAGCTGAGTTGCTCCTAGCGACCACTACCTGACATCATTGCATACATCAACCCCATTTGGCATTTTAAAGAAAATTCATTTTTCTTGAACAATATTTGGTCTTTGAAAATGAAAGTTTGATTTTTTAAATCTGCGACTACTTTTACTTAAAATAAGATTTAACTGAGAATAAATTTGCTGGAGGATCCCTTTAAAGATTAGGAAAAAAATATCTGATCTTTTTCCAGTCTTTAACTGTTCATTACTGCCTCAGATTCCTGTTCTTGGCTGACAGGAATGAAACCTGATGTGGTGTTCTGCTGTTGTATCCCATCCAACTCATGGTTTGATGTGTTGTGCTTTCTGAGATGTTTTTCTTCTCACTGTGGTTGTAAAAAGTGATTATTTCAGTTACTGTAGACTTCCTTTCAGTTCAGACCAGTCTGGTCATTCTCCTCTGATCTCAGCAGAATCTGAAATACTCAAACCAGCCTATCAGGTACCAATAACCATGCCACAGTTAAAGTCACAGAGATCACACTTTTTCCCCATTCTGATGTTTTATGTGAATAGTAACTGAAGAGCTTCTGCATTATTTTACATACATTATTTTATGTATAATGCTGCTGCCAAATGATTGGCTGATTGGGTAACTGCATAAATGAGCATGTGTACAGATGTTCCTAATAAAATGGATGGTAAGTGCATATGATTACAGACAGGGAAGGCAAGTAAAACTTACCTGCTGTTTGAGCATTTTTAGGTGTCTGTCCAGTGCAGTGACCAGCTCCAACATCATAGCACAAGGAACCGCTGAGTCACTTGCCCCCACATACACCTGCTTTGGCTCAAGATTCCCTAAAGGTATGTTCTTTGTGTCATAATGGCAAGCTAAAAGCAGTCGGCGTGGAGCCATGGGGTCCAGCACTGCCAGGATGTTGGAGAAGTTGATTAGGCCACGAGGGGTTTCAGAGTTAAAGGAATCAATCTGTACTGACCACCCAGCAGAGAGAGAATTCAACACAGTCGAAACATGCTGCATTAAAACACAGAGAAGAGAAATTCAACAATGCAAAAAAAAAAAGAAGTAAAGGAATACACCAGCATGTTTAAATCTCATCTCTATGCATGGCATCTATAGTGTATGCATGATTACCACAGACATGAATTATGGCACATTTCCCAGTCCTGAGAAAAGAGCTAAATGTGTGATCACTCAAAACTCACTTATAATGGGAGCCTAAGAGCAGCTGCTGGATTTTATAAATGTAAAACTATATACTGCAAATTAAAAAGAAAAACATCTGTGACACTCAAACAATAAAGGTGCTAAGATGAGACAGACATGAAAGAAACTTTTACCAATGATGTACTTATTGAGTTTATTCAACTTTCATCACTGAGACAATACATAGAGGATATTACATGGTTGCACAAAGATATGAAGTTTAGCTTCAAGTGGTGAATGTATATATCATGAGTGAGCATCACTCACTCGTGATATATTTTTCAACATGAGAAGATATATTAAAATACACTATATTGCCAAAAGTATTTGCTCACCCATCCAAATTATCGGAATCAGATGTTCCAATCACTTCCATGGCCAC
>JAODLJ010000004.1:26799297-26809311 GCA_027576115.1 Cathorops melanopus
AAACAGAAAACCTGGTTCCAAACTAAGCACTGGCCCCGAACCAGCCCTGGAACTGCTTTGGTGGAAAAGGGGCATGATTGGATAATTGCACAGAAGTGCAGATGTACAGGTGTTTGTAATAAAGGTAAAGTTATAGTTTGATAAGGTCACAGACTGTCACGAATGTGGTGTAGAGATGGACATAAGTACAGGGAGGTTTTATTTACAAGACATGCTATTTACAAATAAGATGTGAACCAAGGTCAGGGAAACAAACTGAAACAAACAAAACTGGAACACAAACATAAACCAGAGCTAGGAATCATGGTGGGAACAAACCATGACAATAAACACAAAACAGTGTTAATACTTTGTAGTGTGTTCCTGACAGCATCCTTATATCTGCACACTGATTATACTCCAAATTAGCAACAGGTGTGAGCAATGGAGGACTATTCCAAGAGCGCACACAACACACTCTTTGAGTGCAAACACTTATGACTGTTTGAGAAGCGCCAGGCTCGAGCACACAAAGGCGTGACAGAACCCCCCCAAAGAGCTCCCTCCGGGCACGAAAGCCCTCTTTAGGCTGCCTCAGGGTAAGGGGCCTGCCATGAGAAAACATCCCCTCAGAGCTCTGCTCAGGCTCTGACCAGACGTGGCACTGGAACCTGGGATTAGGTGGGGGTTTGGGCTCAAGTCAGGCCTTGAACAGGGGCAAAGACACAGATGGAGGCTTGGGTTCTGGTCGAGACATGGACTCAGGCTCTGGACAGGGCATGGACTCGGGCTAAGGCATGGACATGGGCTCTGGAGGGTTCCATCTGGGTTCTGAAAAATATTCTCCACTTTTTCCTTGAAAAATAAAGTCAAATAAGAAGTTTTCACTTTTTCTTAGTCTGTATTTTTTCTTAGTTACTGATTTATCAAAGTGGACTTAATACAGGCTTATATAAATGAAACTGGCATAATTCAAATATTTGTAGAGCTACAGCTAGGTCTCTCCATAACATATCAAATTTGGGCTCCACTCCAGCCTCTAATAAGAGAGACTTGGCTTTACCTCTTTAGTTTGAGTTTATTTCAGGTTATTTTAGCATGGAAGTATTCAAGAGAGATATTAGGACTCCCTTTATCCTTTACTTCAACACAAAACTTGATTTACAATGGAACAGATTTGAGAAGAATCTTGGAACAAACATCACTGAAGGAATCTGATTTTCCCGTCAAATTACGAACTGAACACAGAATGACACCGTGTTTTTCATCATACATTAGTTAGCCCAGGGCCTTTTCTGTCCTAGTTATTGAACAGACCAGGGGCTAAGTCCACTTTTCCTGAGGCTTGTATTTTTTTAATTGGCATCGATAGGTTGTGGAGGTTATATCTAACTTTACAAGGTGATATTATCATCCACACACATTCAAAAATTATGACATCTTTATTACTGATTTTTGCACTGATCTTTTTAAATTTATGTCGTTCACTTCAGTTTCTGTCTCTTTATTATAAAGTTATTATCAACACCCATAACATCTCAGGAAACTGAGGCATGTGTCAATTGACTTAATATCACGAGTAAAATTAATCATCAGTTTAATAAAAATATCATTTCTCATTCACATATCTTTCTTTTAGGACCACAGACACAAATTCTAACCTACATTATTATATTACAACATTCAAAATCCCACATGACATCCAAGTTGTTTTCTATTCATCTCTTACTTTTTTTGAGGGCAAAAATACACATCACTTGCCGGTTGACAGCCCTTCAGTCGCTTGCCGGTTGACAGCACTTTCACTTTGGCGTTTTTGTTTTTAACCGACCCCTGTAATACTGACACTGTCCGATGTGCTCGGGAATGGTAGGGGCTCTGAGTGTGCCTCCCCCATGGCTGTTTTGGCCCTTAAGTCATCTTCAGTGCTTGAAAAAGCTTACTCAAAAAAAAAACTTCATCAGCTTAGACTGTGCCATTGTTCGGTTCATGCAGAGATAATTACACCACCACACCAGGCCAATTAAGACGCACTGCGATTGGTCAAAAGTGTGGCACTCATTTGGTCATTACATGTAGTTGATTTTTATTGGTCACAAGCACATGCTCATTGTTTACACTCTGGCTTCCAGCTGTCTCTTCACTGCAGTTAGATTTCAGCAAACAGAAGAATTTGTGGAAGGATTTCTATAAAAGATCCATCCATCCATCCATTATCTGTAGCCGCTTATCCTGTTCTACAGGGTTGCAGGCAAGCTGGAGTCTATCCCAACTGACTATGGGCGGGAGGCGGGGTACACCCTGGATAAGTCGCCAGGTCATCTCAGGGCTTCTATAAAAGATGACTTATGATAATGATGACAAATACATTCATCACTGTGACGACTGCTAGTAATTTTCTCTTCATCATTGATGTTCGTCAATGACAAGTGTGATGAGCACCAGCAGGAACCCTGGTTCTGGATGACGTGGACTTGAGCTCTGAACAGGACATAGACTTGGGCTCTGGACAGGACTTGGGCTTGGTCATTGATGTGGTTTCAGGCATGGAAATCGTCTCTGGACTGGATTTGGACATGGGCTCCAGACAAGACTTGGCTTCAGGCAAAGACATAAGCTTGAGCACGGGCATGGACCATGGTGTTGGCACGGACATGAATTCAAACATGGGCATGGACACAGGTATGGACATGGACTCTGACCTTGACATGGACTTAGATTTTACCATGGATACTGGAGTTAACATGAGCATGGATTGGGACATGGGCTTGGATCTTGGCATGGCACCAGAGTGACAACATCCTCCCGGAAGCCCGGCCGTGGAGCGAAGTGCTCATCCTCCCTAAAGCCCATTGGCCGAGTGATGACCTCATCCCTGCTGAAGCCCAGTGGCAGAGCAATAACTTTGTCCCCACTGAAGCCCGGTGGCAGAACGAAGAGCTCGTCCTCCCCAAAGCCCGGTGGTGGATCAATGACCTCTTCAAAGCCAGGCAGTGGAGCAGAGGCCACCCCGTCAGCCTCCCGAGTTTCATCCCCCTCCCAAAAATTTTTATGGGGGTCCTCCTTCTCTGCCTCAGCATGGGATTGTGCAGGCCTGTAACCTACTGCTATATCCATTGTTTAAGGCGAAGTATTCTTTCAGGAATGTGGCGTAGAGATGGACATCAGTGCAGGGAGGTTTTATTTACAAGGCATGCTATTTATAAACAAAACATGAACCAAGGTCGGAGAAACAAACTGAAAAAAATGAAACTGAAACATGGACATAAACCAGAGCTAGGAAAGATGGCAGGAACAAACTGTGACAGTAAACACAAAACAGTATTATTACTTCGCAATGTCTTCGTGACAACAGTGTCCTTATATGCACACATTGATTGCGCTCCAAATCAGCAACAGGTGTGAACAATGAAGCATTGTCCCAAGAGCATGCACAACATGCTCTGTGAGCCAGGCTCGAGCATGCAAAGGTGTGACATGGACAGTTTTTTTTTTTTTTTTTTATTACTTGTTTGTTTGTTTTCTTGTGCATATTTTTACAATAAAGTGAAAGGTTCTGAAGATTGCTAAATTAGACTAGCCTATTAACTAACCCTGTAAGTGCACTTGTAATGCAAAAATCTCTTAAAAGAGCAAATAGCAAAATAAGGCCTGGTTTCTTTGCACTCATGTCTGTAAGCAGGAAGCAGTGTGGATCAAGAATCACCTTGTCAAGGACTTGGAAGTCAGTGCTCTATCTGTGATGACAGGACAGGAAGTGAAGATGGGAGTGAAGGAAACAAGGAGCTTGCTTCTCCTCCTCCAGGGTGTGTATGTATATGTGTGTGTGTGTGTGAGTGAGTGAATGGATGAAAGAAAGTCAACTGAAAAGTGGCTTATAATAAAAGTTTTCAAGAACTTAGTCCTGACCTGCCGTCCTTCTGTGCTCCGCCCATTCACGGAACCTTTACACCCTCCTTCTCCCAACAGATGGCCTCAACTCACACTTGCAACAAAGAAATCTCAGGCGTCTGCCAAACTACATGCTTTAACTCTGGGATTTGTTAACCTGGGTCCAATTTTCCCATCTTTTTGGGTCCAAATATTTTACTAGGGACAAAAATGAATGAGATCACTGAAGTATTGTGTTCGAATATTATAATCGGAAAACACAAAATGGATATGCAATGTAATCCTATGGGTTACACCCATGTTAAAATAAACCACTTTTTTTTGCCACTGACAGGCTCATAATGTTATTAAAAGTGTCTCAAAACATGGAAAGGATCACTATGGAGATACACGTGTCTGTTTACCTCAACAACTGTAAAATAAACTGTCAAAAATGACAGTTTCTACAGTCATTGTTTTACCTTTTTCTTCTTCTGGTCTCTGACACAGCACCCCATTCAGTGTCTGTCACTGATTATCGCACGGAGGCTGTTTTCTGATATTTAAAAAAAGGATCCTTTCTATGTTGTCAGGGACTTATTCATTCATACTCATGCAATCAGCTAAATATTTGGGTATTACTTAATGGATTTCTTCACAAATTCTTCACTTTATTTTGTTGGACCATTTTTAGCTTTGATTCCAGCATACATTCTCCATGACATTGTGTTGACAACCAATGTAGTATCACACCATTTCTTTCCATCCAGAGTTGCATTAATTTTTCAGTGAGATCTTGTATTGATGAATGGAGACACAAAAGTCTCTGTAAAGCCTTCTCAATCACATCCCAATGACCTTTAATAGGGTTAAGATTAGGACTCTGTGGTGGCCAATTCATGTGTGAAAATGATTCCTTATGATGAAACAGTCTTTCAGAATTTGAGCCCAATGAATCATGGCACTGTCATCTTGGAATATGCCCATGCCATCAGGGAAGAAAAAAAAAATCCACTGATGGGATAACTTGGTCAAAATTGATCAACGCTGTCTGACCAACACTGTCTGAATTCAATGATGCTATTGTGACATGGAGAATTTATATGTATATGGTATTATAAGATATGATAAGTCAGTCCTTGGATGAAGCTGAATTTCACACATCACTAAAAATAGTTACCATATAACATAAAATCCTGAATGCAGATTTGATGTGAGCACCTTCTGGTGAAAGGAGGAAGTGTGTAACTATTTTGTCTTTCTTGTTTCCAGTTTACCATTCCAAATTCACTCATTCAGCAGGGTGTGTGAAACGCAAAGGAAGCGCAGGATAGAACTGAAAAAAAAAAAAAGTGTTTACAGCTCTCTGTAAAAACAAAGTAATTATCCATGATGTCACACTGATTTTTTAATTTGATTCAATTGTCCCTATTTTCTCTGCTGGCTAAAATCAAAGAGCATATACACTGGAGGAAAAAATAAACAAAACTTTTTTTTCTTTTTTTTTTACATATTAAGCTTGTAGGAGATGAATATTTTTGAAAAAAAAAAAAAACTTTCATGTAATTTGACCTAAGATTCAGATACATCCACCTGCTGAAGAAGTAACAGAGAAAACATACTTTGCTTATGAGTTGTTTTGACAGGCAAGAAAATTACTCTAGCTCCACAAGGACTTTCCACAATTACCCCCAAATGTTTTTTTGCTCTGAGCAAATTTACCTCTAGTAAACAGGAACATGTCACACTACCTGTCTCTGCAGGAGATGAAATGTCCTGCTTTTTTCTTCCTTTCAGTCGTTCTGTTTCTCTCTGTATCTCTGGTCAAGTGATGGCTGTGGATGCTTGGCTGTGGGCACTAGGATTCCTGATTTGGCCAAACTGGGTGCACTCTGTGGGACTCTCCTGTACTCTACAGACCAGGCCCATCTCCAAGAGCCTGTACAAGGAAGGTGATGTAATTATTGGGGGTCTCTTTCCAGTTTATGTGGAAGCCCCTGAACCTGATCACTTATTCATCCAGAGAATACAGGAAAGCCATTGCCAGAGGTGAGAACTATATGTTCATAGAAATAAGATGGGATGAAATTGGAAAGTATTGAAAAATGATTTGCTCTAAGCATACTGCAAAACTTGACAACTGAATTTGAGGAGAAAATTACTTAATACTAGTGAAATTATTTTGATGCATGGACAGATATTTTTACTTGATAAAATATCTTGCAATAAGTTGGTTGCAATCTAGAACTAGGTTTAATAATCTCAGAATTGGTGTCTTGTATTATTCTAATAGGAAATGCTAGATTGTTTCAACTATATTCAAGATATTTTCACTTGCTAAGACATCATTTTTTGCAGTGTATATTTCCAATGACATCTTAATCACCAAATTGCAACAGTCAGTTGATGGTTTCTGAGACCTGGCTTGGGCCTGAGAGCTGGAAAAAAATGCAGACAGTTTTCTGGGAATCAAAAGGCTGCTGAAGAGGCAGGTGTGAGCAATCATGCTGTGTTCAGAGGGAGACGAGTGTATGAGTATTGAGCCATTTTTTAGATGTGAATTAACCAGTTAATGAATGTTCTTGGTCAATTTTCACAAGGATCCACATTTAACATTTCATGATGGTCTGTGTTTGGTTTCATTAGTTAGCAAAATATTGTTTTTACTTCATCTTGTTACTTTAATAAAAACAATAAGATACAGGGGAACGAACTCAACGACAATATTTTCGATCACTGTTGGGAGACTCCATAATTGTTTGGCATCTCATTAAAAAAAAATTATTTTAGTTCAATTGAAAACCAGCAGGAGGCGTTTGGATAATAATCAGCAGAAAAACTTTTTATTGGTCAGCTATAAGGAAAAATAACATACTCTTTGCATTCTCCAGACAGAACATGCCACATTATAAATTACATTTCTGCATCTGAGTAATCTTTGAGTTTTGATGCAGTCCTTCCTCCAATTTCATAAATCGTGTGATGAACTTGCTTCATGCATGAATTCTTTTGGGCGCGCGCACGTGCACACACCCTGAGTACTAAGAACTCCTATCACAACACCATAATGAGAAGGATCCACTCAAGAGAAAGGTTTTAGCCTATGAAGTTAGAAAGTTATGCACTAAGCTCAAAAACACACTTTCAGACTAAAGCAAATCAATTAAACTTTGCAAGTGAACAATGTGATGCTGAGGAAGAATTCAGGCTAATGAAAAAGTATACATTATTGACAAGAACAACCAAGCTATTAATTCAGCCAGTGAGATTAGAAGAACATTTCTCCAATCACTTTGGTACTCAAAGGTCATATGAACCACAGCTGGAGCTGGAATACCCACAGAACTATCCATATTTACTACCACCAGATGACATTAAGATCTCAGCCCCTGACCGCTCTGAAATATGTGAGAGTATGAAAAGACTAAAGAACAGAAAATGTCAAGGTACAGACAAGATTTATGCAGAACAGTTGAAGTACTCAAAGTCAGAAGGTATGCTGAAGTATATCGTGTTTCTGATGGAATTAATATGGCCATCACTCCAAGTACCAACCAAATGGCTGACAACTAGTATAACATGCCTACACAAGAAGGGTCTGAAATCACTCACAGAAAGCTATAGAGGTCTAAGTCTCATCGCAACCATGTCCAAATTGGTATCTGTGATTATCGTCAATCGTTTAAAGGAAACATATGAACAAATTTTAATGCCAACACAATTCAGTTTTTGAGTAAATAGGTCAACATGTGACACCATTATATATCCTGCGTCAAGTGACTGAAAAGTCAAGAAAATTAAAAATGGCAATTTTTATAGCTTTTGTTGACCTGAAAGAAGCGTATGATTGGATCCCACATGATGCTCTATTCAAATTCCTTGAGATCTGGCTAAGGTGCCCACACCTGAGTGCAATACTACATGCATTTTACACTGACATGGAAGCCTGCATCAAAGGGACCACTAATTTCTTTGATACTCTGGTTGGATGCCAACAAGGTGCGACGGAATCCCCTCCAATCTTTAACATATGCCTGGATTTCGTGATTAGAGTAGCACAAAATGAAATATCCAAAGACAGGTTTCAGGACTGAATTCTGCATCCCAAATGAAGTATCTCCAAGAGAACTTTGCAACTCCCCAGCAGTCAGTGAAAACAGAATCAGTTAACTGCTATATGCAGATGATTAGGCTATTAATTGCTGAATCTATTGATGAGCTCTAGAATATTCTACAGATTTATGATAATATTTTCATGTGTTTTTGGACTGCAGATATGCTATGACAAAACTGAAATAATAGCTTTCAATACAGATGAGGAAATCAAAGACCAGGAAAGCATAATATCTGTTGGAAACAACAAGAAAACATTTTTCGTGGTTTTAAGTTCCTTGAATATACCATCACGAACTCTGATGATGCATCACAATTCCTCTATATGAGAATTGGTGCTGCTTATCAGAAATGGAATGAGTTCAAACATATCTCAACAGACCATAGGATACTATTAACAACTAGAGTGAAATTCCTTACCACATGTGTCTGCTTGTGCCTTCTGTACAGCATTCAAGCATGGGAACTGTCTGAAAATGAGATCAAGAAGATCGAGGTAATATGGCATGGCTTCTTGCAGAAAATGATACATGGAAGATATGTACATAAGAATGCTCCAAGCAGGAAAGAATGAAAACCAAATATTGACCCAAGAACTCAAGTGGAAGGAGAAATAGACTGGAGTTTTAGGATCTCTAATGCCCGACTGCGTGAACTAACACATACTCTACCAATCTGGGACTTCTGCTACCTCTAACATCTCAAGTGCATTGCTCATATATGCAGAATGGAAGATAATGCATTTCAGAAGCAGATTCTGTTTGATAGAAGAACATCTAGGACAATATGGATGAGGATAGAATCCCTCCTGGGTATAGCCACCCAACAGACAAGGAGAATGATGATGAAGACATCTGACTTCATGTGACTGCTGGAGGAAAGATTTTCCAACCTATTCAGACAGAAACGCCCTAAGGCTGGAAACGCGCCTAATGGGAAAAGATGATGAGGATGAATGCTTGTCAATTTAAAAATAAATGGGAATTTAAAAAGGCCTTAATTATATGTCACTTATTTGTCAAAGTCTTGGAATTGAATGTGACTGAAACATCTTGTCTTGGTTTATAGTTGCTTTCTTTTTTTATGTGCCTTCATTGCTATTCATTGTCCACAAAAATGATGGAAAAATGATTCCCATCATGTTTATGATACCCCTCACAATAACAACTTTCAGAACACACTACAGAAAGATCGTAGCAACTGCCCAAAAGATATAAAAATGTGACTCACCTATATTTTGAAGCTTTCTCTCACAGTTTTTCTTTTTCAGGTCAAAGTCATCTTTGAATTCATCTTCGTTGTTATTGATATCAGGTTATAATATCTCCTTCCTAGGGTTGTGTGAAGAAGTCTGCAACTAAATCACTCAACTTTTAACTATCATTCCGATTTAAGTTTAAGAGCTTTGCATTTTCTCCCATCATGGTTCATACAGAAACTATGCTATGCATGATCTATAAGAAAGCTTCTGATTGGCCTGTACTGTTCCTTCACATGCACAGTTTTCAACACACAGCCAATCAGAAGCCTTCTTATAGATTATCCAGAGCAACAAGGAAATTAGATCCCAGAATACAAATTTTGTTAACACAAAGATGAATTTATTTTTAAACCATTTTACTGACTACTTGTTGAAATTATGTCAAAATGAATACTGAATCTAGTGAGTGGGAACTCTCCACTGTAGACCAGATATGAAAGGTTATCCTCAGAAATATGTAATCACTGGTGAAGTCTGAAGGGCATTTTTCACTCTTTTTTATGAACTTCTACCAGGATTTGAATACCTGAATAAAAGCATGTTTTAAAGGTCATAAGGGATGAATTTCTGCAAAATTCATTCAAAGCATGAATGATTAGACATTATACTATGATATTATGCCAAAATTTTAAAATCAACTATTTTAGCCCACACAATGTATTTCCTCATGTATATCAAAATCGTGACTGGTTTTGTAATGGAGGGTCTTATATGTCTCATCTCATTATCTCTAGCCGCTTTATCCTGTTCTCCAGGGTCGCAGGCAAGCTGGAGCCTATCCCAGCTGACTA
>JAODLJ010000004.1:26993455-27003623 GCA_027576115.1 Cathorops melanopus
GCCGGCCACGGGGCTCGAACCCGGACCTTCTTGCTGTGAGGCGACAGTGCTAACCACTACACCACCGTGCTGCCCATTTTAACCATATTGAGAAATAAAATAATTCATATAAAAACTTTTACTAGAGAGTGATCTAATGTTCAATCATGCAAACTTCATAACGTGAAGAAGACATGGAGGGAGCAGAGATAAACTTCTACAGGCTGAAGAAGGCTCAAGTTTATCTTAAAAGGTTAACAGGTTTTGCTAAATAAGTGTTGCATGCTGCATTATGGCATGCATTTGGTCTAGTGTTGATTATATCAGGGATTGTATGGAGGGTCTCTGAATTACTGCAAGAATTATTTGGACTGTAAGGACAGCTGATAATACAAATAGAGTTTAAGAGGTCATTTGGGTCATTAGAATCATGGGAGTTCAATCACTTCATAGAGCTGTTCAACTTTATATAAAATATACTGCCTGCTAGAACTCGGGTACCTAGGGTACTTGGGTGAATTCCATCATTCCTGAAGAAAAAAAAAGGATGATTCCAGAAAAGATTAAAATTTTCAGGAAAAAGTAGATTGGGATGAAGGGCACACCACCTGGAGCCAATTATGCAGGTTCAGAGTGCAGATAAAATGCCTAGATCCTGTTCCATTTAGTGAAATTAGACCAGAGACTTGTTTAAAAAAAAAAAAATTCCCACCATCAGTGTAGCTGTTCCATCCAGGAGATCACATTCTGTTTAGGAGATCACTGAGGTGAGGCAGTAGGCAGCAACAGCAGCACTGGGGATGAAGGCCAGTGAATAGTAGTGGTCACTCAGCACTGTGAACCCTGCTGGGTTTGGCACGGCAACTGGGACACAACCAGCCATACAGCAGGTAAGGCAGATGAAGGAAATGCAGACAGAAGATGGTCCTCCTGTTCTTCTAAAAGAGAGAATGTATTCCCCAATACCATAAGGTTCAACTCCCTGGACCAGCAGGAATGGCTGAAGTGTCCTTGAGAAAGGCAACTGCTTCCCAAGCTGCTCTGGGTACGTTGTACATATGTCGCTCTGGATAAAAGCGTCTGCTAAATGCCTGTAATGTAATGTAGGGTCAGGAGTTGAGGGTGGTGGTCAGAGCATCCACCACCTCACTTTCCTCCATGGGCCACCTCTGCATCAAAGGCCACCACAGCAGTGTCGCACCCTGGAATAGTGGTGTCCATAGCAGAGGTGTAGCATTAGCCACAGCCACAGAGTTAAGCAGGACCTCATCCTTTCTGATCTGATGCAGCAGCATTCTCCTACTTCCCAGCTTGACAGTTTTTTTTTTCTTTTTTCCCCAATAGACAGGCACAGCTTCTGCAGCCAGTTGGGGAGGAGAATGGAGGCATGAGTCCTCAGAGTGAAGGTATGCTAGCTCTTGACTAAAAACAAACCACACTAGTCCAACCCAACCACGGTGACTTGAGTAATATTCTACGACTTCATTGTTGTGTTAAAATTGATTCTCAATTAAAAATAAAATAGGTTCTGAAGTAAAATAGATTAAAGTAGATGAAACTTTGCTAGCTATTGGCTGAAAACAAACCACCAAGAGCTGATTGATGATGTGACTGTTGATAGAATTTGCAGGATGAATTCTGAAGCACATAGAGCTATACTTTCTGCCCAGATTCAGTCAAATGCAAAACTGATAGGGTGGTACTTCTTAAGGTAAAGAAATGGAATGTTTTTAAATGGCTGAATCAGTCAGCCCAACCGAACATACTTTTCAATCACTGAAGACAAAACTGAAGGCAGAAAAACCCAGAAGTAGCAACTGAATGTGGCTGCAGTAAATCCCTAGCAAAGCATCTCAACGGAGGAAACTCAGCATTTGGTGATGTCCATGGTCTCCACACTTCAGGCATTCATTGACTACAAATGATGTGGATAGAATGCTGCTTATATTCATAATTATTTTAGTTTGTCCAATTACTTTTGAGCTTGTAAAAATGGGGACACTACATAAAAAATAGTTGTAATTCCTAAATGGTTAATGCCATGTTTTTAAATGGCTGAATCAATGCCATGGTTTTTTTTTGTTAAAGCCCACACTTCAATCACATCACAATGGCTTCATTTAAAATCCACTGTGGTGGCGTACAGAGGAAAAATGACAAAATTTGTGTCAGTGTCCAAATACTTATGGATCTGACTGCATATACTCTCACCAAATGCCTCCAAGACATCACAGCCTGGATGGCAACTAGAAGAGAATAAATTCAAGGTTCTTTTCAGTGGCCACACACTGTCCAAAGCACAACAGGTTTAACATCTGCATCAATGGCTGCCTCATACCGCTCTCCTTCCAAGTCAAGAACCTTGGTGTTATCGAAGACAATATGTTCACTTTTGAATCACACGGCAAAAACAATTTCTGCTTTCTTCAATCTCCACAACATTGCCCAATTCCACCCAGCGCAACTGATGCATGCTTTAGTAACATCCTGGACGAATTACTATAATGCTGTTCTCTCTGGCGTCCCAAAAAAATTTCTGCATGCTTTAATGCATTCAAAACGTTACTGCCCATTTTGCAAACTTTATAATGTCATAAAACTAATCAGGCAAATAAATCAGCCAATCAGAAGTCTCATACTGTCTTTTGTTCCCTCTTTGTCTGCGAATCACCATGAGTACAGCAAACCCTTGAAGTAAACGGAGAACTTTGTTTGCCCAGAGATTTTCTCTACTTACACACAAGAAATCTAGTTTAGACAGCTTGCTATGCAGAGTCCTTTGGCATAAGTTAGCATTACGCTTTTTTGTAAAAAAAAAAAATAATAATAATAATAATAATAATTTTCTATTCATGTCCAAGGTTCTTGTGTTATATAGCCTATACATTTTAAATATACTGTTAAGAGACACTTCACATGCTGTTGCGTGCTTCTGTTTGGTTTTGGCTTGTTCTGGAGATAATGAAGGAGGAGGTGTGTCGCTCTTTTTGAAAGTTTTTGCTCAGTATGATGATGAATGTATAACGTGAGTTGTGGATTCTTTTTCTTCACCGATTTCTTCTGTCGCACTGCTTTTAAGTGGCACTTCCAAGTGTCACATAATCAAACCGCAACTATACACTGTTTTATAACGTATTTACCTGCCTGTGTCAAATCTCTTATTCATTGAGCACACCTTTGGTCAAAATATTAACCCTTGTAATATTTGTGTAGTTGTATGCAGACTAGACACTAATTTCACATATAACCAAGTTACATTACAGAGGTGGATTGTAAAAAGAAATTTTATCATGCTAAATAGAAGCCTTCTGTGTTTCTGTTATTAGTGGAGCTCTCCTCTGCATGCAAAGCGCGTGGAGCAGATACAGTGGTAATACAGTGGTAATACAGTGACCTGATTTTTGATGGCTTTTGCGACTGTACGATGTCTGTATGTACGTGTACCACCACAGTGTACCCGATCGTAAGTGCAAGGCAATGCAGCTCATTAACACTTGACCACTGGACAATGAAATTTGTATCTTTATTTACATAACATAGATGGGTTTTTATCCAGCGCTTATTTTTAATGTGCTTTTTAAGAAATACTGTTGGATGGTTTACTAACACTTTTTATGGAAAATTCAAACTCACGATCTCCCAAATGTTGCTTATTTGTTCAAATTAAACTTTCTGTTTTTAGAAAAATGTGTGCGCAAATCTTTACTGCCAACATTTTTACCGGGTTAACAAACATTTTAGACATGGATACAAAAAACATGCTCTTCTGTCAGGGATTGATGAAATGAACATTTTCACGCACCCCATACCATAAGGGGGAAAGTTGATTTATTATTATTAGTAGCAGCAGTAGTAGTAGTATTTGTATTATCTGCCCCCAGTTAACTTTTATGTACGTTATAAAAACAGGAAACATCAAAAATATATTACAACATGATTTTGGGAAGAAGCTCGCTGACTCAGGAAATTCAACACCCAAACAAGGAAGCTGCAACTCTTCTGAGAAAAGGTAAGACAGAATTTTGCTGGTTCAGCATGTGGGAGACAGATGTTTTAGCCTGTTTGCACAGGGCTGTGTGGTGCTGTCCCTCATAATTAATGGAGTAAAGATAGACAAAACAAATAATTTCAGTTCATCCTTGCCTGCTTTTCATGGCTGGAAATCAAACTTTTGGCCCTAATTCTATTATTTCCACTGTAGCAATCCACAGAATGGAAATGACAGGGAACTGAAGTGTTGGTCAATATATGAGAGAGAGAGAGCATATTGATTAAAACAACATGCAAGGGTAACAGCACTGATTACATTTTCAAAATAATAATAATAAAGGCTTCTTATATGGGAGCAAACGCTCAACATTCAGTCAAAGAGAGTTGATGCAAAGAGTCGACTCATTCATGACCAACACATCACTTACTCCTTTAACAGCCCACTGTGTATTTGTGTGAAAAAATGGAATCCCATTCAGGATTTCATACAGTTCTTTCTCAGCTGAAAGAATTCAAAATTAATACGCACCAAGCAAAGTTTTCAGAGGTGTCCAGGCACTGGTGTGGTCATGGTCTCTGTGGCGCACCTGGACCGAATGTGATGTACAATTCAGTGGCAATGGTGAAGTCCAACTCCAGTTATAATGGCCCATTTGATTCACTTTGAATTCTACTGTCTCCTAACAGAGGCAGCAGATAGAAAAAAAAAAAGCAAAAGTTTTACATCAGATTTTATCGTACTTAAACATCTACTTTTTCACAACGCGCCAGAGCTGATGGAGTTGAAGGAATCAGCACACCTTTGTTAAGAACAGACTGCATTTCTTTCCAGTTTTAGACCCAAGTCATAAGCCTTATCACATATCATTTGTTTAGCAATTTCTGGGGTGGAAAATATTTGAGAAATTGTACTTTATTACTGTACTTCGATGCTATTTTGGAAATATTTTAGCAAACCATTCTTCAACTACTCAAGTTAAACAATTGTACTCTTACTCAAGTAAATTTACAGGAGATTTTTTTTTTTTTACTCATTTTGATTTCCAATGTACAAATTGTGTAGTCAGGCTTTTTTTTTTTGCTAATTCTATTTTCCTCTTGTCCAGCTTTTCATTGTTAAAATTTCTTTAAAATTACATTCACATAAATGATATTAAACTGTGCTCAACTATGATAATCTGAGTAAAGGCCATCAAATCTAAAAAAAAAAAAAAAAGCACACTGAGCTAAATTCACTTTAGTTGAGTACATTTGCTAGCTAGTTTTCCTTTTTTCCCCTTACTCAGCATTCATTTCAACTGTTCAGGCCTGATCTTATTAATAATCACATTCATAACTTGAGTTTTACATCAGACTTGCCCCATCCCCCACCACAATCATCACTGGCCATGTGTTTCTGAGCAGTCAGAGGTTTGTGCTGAAATCAAATCGATTTCATCATTAGCTCGTCTATGATATTTATTTAAAAAAAAAAAAAAACCTGTGGGAAAAGGCTCTTTTCTGAAATGAGAAGAAAATAACCTTATTATATAAACATCTACTTACATTATGAACCAGTTTCATTTGCTCAGTATAGAAAATCTTAATGTCATAGGTAACTGTGTCTGCTGTGATGCTGTTAGTGAAATCGCCTTTCCACCCAATATTCATCTTCCAAACTCCCAAATCATTGAAGCCACCTTCTGGGTAAACTTCCAGTTCCTTGGGTGCATTTAGTGGCTGTGCTGTCAACAAGATTTTACAAACAATAACATATTGGCACATTGATCATACTAAGTCAAAGAAAAATAATAAGCATAACAAGTAAAATAACAGCATAAATTCAACACTACCTGTACATGAACCTCTTAAACACTACAAATGAGCCATATTTGGACAGGCTATATTTTATTTCTCTACAAATCAGCAGCGTGGGATATTCCTCCACCCCAGAGACTTCCTGCTCTATAATGTCTACTGTTTTTTCCAGGAGCTCTTGTGGAAAGGTTACTTGTTCAGATCTGCTCAGATATGGAATTTTACAAGCAGATGTTTCCTCATGTGCTGGAAAACAAGAATGATCGCTGCTACACATTGTGCCATTATTGTATCTGTACCCAAATCATTTTAATTACAACCAATTACGTAGTAACATTTTGGAAAAACAATGAGTAATTACGGGTCACATTACTCTACCTCACTGTCTTTAGAAGTATGTTGTTAGAAGAAAACAGAACATAGAAAAGCTGCTTAGCTTGGGTAAATTTGATTCTCAGTTCAACAGCTTCACACTACAATGAAGGAGGAGTCTGATTTTATACACGGATTATACTGTTGAGTTTCAGTGGCTTCGTTATTTCAACACATACCAAGCTAATGAACATTTTGTGAAGCTCAGTCATTTCATATTAATGACTTGAAAGAAAGCAATTCAAAACAAATCCATGAATTAAGACAAATACGACTAGTCATTAATATCAACAAAAGTAATGGCACTCTGTAAAAGAAGGCAGTTTTAGGGTATTCCTAGAGTAGCAACATGCTGCAATTGCTGAGCTGTAAAACGGCTGGGGAATTTAACATATTTAACACTTGGGAGGTGCTCTTTCATTGCGGAGATGATTTTTGTTGTGTGTGTGTTTGTTTTTTGGGCGTGGTTAAATGTAAACCAGCTGTGCTGTGAAATTGGTAATTTTGGGGTGATTGGCATTTACTGTACGAACATACATATATACATTAAAAAAAAACTTTTGTAAATCTGGTGGGAATTTTGAATTTGGTTTGGTCACAAAAACCTTTACATACAGCTGTAATAAATGATTGATAAATGAGGACCAGTGGCTGCTACAGAAATGAAAGCCATACATTTTGTGATGACCTCTACTGTTAAAAGTGCGATACAAATAAAATTGAACTAATATTCAAAGAAACCTACTGAGAACTCACTTGTGCTGCATTAATCTGTCCAGATGTAAGAGATTTATCACGAAGAGGCAGAGATATATTTCTTATAAAATAAGACCATCACAACAGAGCTGAAGATGGGCTGTTTGTTATATAATGTTATGTTAATGTAGCGATGAAAATTTTGAGAGATGAACCTGACTAAACTGACAAGGATACTGGTGCAAACCTGGTTTATTTATTTTATTGAGGCGAGAATGAATGACTTGCAAGCAAATTCATGCAAATGGTTGCTTATAAGAGCTGAATACGAACACGCCATTAGGCAAGGAACGCCTGGGACTACTAATGAAAAGGCAGGTAACTACATGGTTGAGCTGTGACCAAACCAGGAAGGTCTAATAACAAAGACTAGAGGTGAAGTTGTGAACCATAGCTCATCAGTGTCCGCGAGGCATTTTTTAAGGTAACGCAGGATAGTGAATCATACACACTGGACTAAAAATAAATTATCCAGATTTTTTCCCTGACATGGGCCTGGCACATGATTGATGTAAATCTATTCCAGCTACCCATACGCACGTCTTGTACAAAGCTGAGTCACTTTGTCCTCTCTTTTTACAGTAACAATCTTTACTAGACAATTTCTGATTTTATCTTTGGTGCTAAGATGTTCTTTACTTTCAAAAACCAGGGGAAGAAGTTAATTAATATAACATGAATATTAAATATTAGGGGTACAACGATACATGCAAGTCACAATTCAATTCATGATCCTGACTTCGCGAGTCAATTTGATTTTGAACAAAATTTGAAGGAAGAAAAGGTACAACTGAAAATACTTTTTTTTTTATTACGGAATCATAAACAATGCAAAACAATTAGCATTTTTGTCTGTATAAAATTAAAATAAATAAATTGCTGTGAAGAGAAGTTTAATATTATAAACATGTACTACACCATATCTTCAAAAAAAAATCCATACATTTATTTAAAAACAAATTGACATTTTCTCCAAAATTGTACTGAATATACAACGTCACCTGGGGAAAATGATCGAATGAAACATAACGAGCTGTGTTGCAGTACCTGAGACATCATTTTAACCAGAAACAGAGCTCCAAAGTTGTCTGAAATCCCTGAAATCCGCAGCCTCTTTCTCAGGGAATGTAGATCATATTGGTGTGCAGTTGGTGTCGATTGGAAGCTCTTGAAGAGTTCTTTTGAATGATTATAACTTGGTTGTATAACCATATAACCTAGAATGCCAGTCGGTTGCTGTGATCTGAAGCTATCTCGATATTTTAACTTTATGGGTTACGCAGATCTGAACCTTGTGAAATGCTCATTTCTACAACTGTTGCAATTTTGTAAATTATGGTATTCCTTTTTGCAGAATATCAAAGAGTACCATCCAGTTCTCTGACCCACAATAAGTAAGTAAACTTACTGCCAGTTCCTACTCGACTGGGAAACATTACACACACCTATACAGAGAAAATACAAGTACATCACAACACAGCTGACTACAATCACACTACGTATAACCATATTTTTTTACTGTTATTATATTCTTTGTTTAGTTTCATTCTCCTTCTCTGCATTTTTCTTTATATGCTCCTGCCCTGCATTTTATCATCTTGTACCAATGGTATATAAACTTGTATCTCATTTATTGCTTCATTCTAAAAATGACTGAAAATCAACAAAAAAAAAGATGGCTGGAGAAAACCACACATTGCTGATTCAGACCAGACAGGAAATTAAAGTGAGCCAATCAGTAATACATAGACACGCGATATTAAGTCTAGTTGTTGGCCTGCCTGAAGTTTCAACTAGCAATCATCACGCCTCGGCTAAACGTCATAGGCTACGATACTGCCACTGCGCAAAGCCGGCCTACCTGACGTAAACTGCTCCTTCACATAAAACTATGATTATAAAATCCACAGGTAAGGTCCTATGCCTTTACCTCTGGCAGTCATAAAGAAGCGGACACTAGAGACTCCTTTCATAAATATGAAATAAACATCTCTTTAAAAAATTTCACCAGATGAACAATGATACATATTTTAAATCTATTTATGTGAACCGTTCACCAAACAAGTCCCTGTGAAATGGGAATATATTAAAATGATCACATTGATATCAACCTGTGATTTGCAGCTGCACTACTGTCACAGCGGTTAAAATCAACAACATCTGACCAATCAGAATCGTGAATTTAACTGCTGTGGAATAAATAAACATTAACCAGTTTGTTAACGAGTTTCACTAACTGTATAGGATGTAAAACAATCAGAGCAGATTTTTCAGACAAACGGGGCCAGTATCATCTGAATGTAGAGTAGACAGAGAAGTAGGCCAAGAGAATGGTTATGGAATGGTTTGTGGCTTTGAATAATGTGTGCTTTTGGGGTTTTAAAAGTGCTTCTTTTCTTCAGCTGTGGTGCAGACTTACCATCCTGTTTTCCTTGAACAATCAACACTGACAGCATAGCATGCAGAAACCACACACATACACGGGCCATGAGAGGACAGCACACACAGTGACTTGCACAGCTCTGATTAGCTCTTGAGTAAGGATGTGCTGAAGAGAAAAAAATAAAGAGGTTTTAATGGGTAGGCGTATATGGAAAAGTCCACACTGCCCTATTGTTTGGAATGTTTGTGCTTCCTGCTGTAGTTTGGATTTTGGCCAGCAACAACTTGCACTGTTCATATTCACTATTACACACAAACAACCCATGCAAAAAAGCTGTTTGTTTTCGAAACAATATTGATGTTAAGTGCTGGATGGTATGGGTCAAATCCATGTACATATTATATGCTGTCCATGTGCATTATATTAAATAATTTGGTGCAGATCTTCCACATGACCCAAGGACACTTGGCTTAAAACGCGGCACTATCATACAACATTTCACATACCATAGCAAAATAAACTTGCAGAAAGCGATCAGTTGATAATCAATACTGAGCATCAGGTGATACACAGAGATCTAATGTTGGTATTGTATTAAAAACGCAAAGGTGGCAAAAGGTCCATTGTCAGTTGGTTTATAGCTACACTTGGAAGTAAACAATTTTCATAAGCAGAATGTGAATTTTACAAGATCACTCGGTGGCTTTAGCTTTTAGTAAATATATATTTTCTTTGTTCACGATAGTAGAGGTAGCTAGTTATCAACCCTGTGGCAAGCTACGTTAACTAATTGAAGTTTGCAAATAGCTAGTGTCATACAGTGGGGCAAAAAAGTATTTAGTCAGTCACCAATTGTGCAAGTTCTCCCACTTAAAAAGATGAGAGAGGCCT
>JAODLJ010000004.1:27276089-27286326 GCA_027576115.1 Cathorops melanopus
ACCAATCTAATGAATATTTATGTGTCTAAGCAAGGGACTTATAGTCCTCCAGGTTAGATATTAATTTAGCTTGATATACATTTTACTCCTTTGCCATATTCTTATATACTTGTATGTATTTTGAGTGTATATTCTTAATGTATGTAGTATTGTAGGGGGTTGGATTGCAATTGGGATGCAAGTTCTGTTTCTTTCCCCTGTCACACCCCGTTTCAATTTGAATTATCTGTTTGAGTCAATAATTGTTCCTCTTTCTTTTATTTGTATTGTAATGTATTTTTGGTGAAGAATTCATTAAAATAAAAAAAAATACATGAACCATCTGACATGTTTTCATAGATATTATTTTGTAACGTAGCAGGTGCTATGGGGTGTCATATTCTTTAGAGCAACTTCACTGTCCACAAAATACAAAAATAATGTAATATTTTAGCTGCATAATTTAGGAAGCATATTGATTCCAGTCCCATGCACAGACTCATGCTGAACATCTCAAGCCAGACAGTTATGTAGCCTAATATTAAATCACTGCAGAATAAAAGAAAAAAAAGAAAAAGAAAAAAAAAACCCAGCTCCAAACGATGGGTGTATTTTTAGGTCATGAGGAGGCCTGTATCCAAGTTTTATTCTCATTTCCAGCATGTCTGGAAAGCTTAGTCGTGTTCTCAGGCTTGGCTAGAGAGCTAAGTAGAAACAATTCCTTCCTCAGATGAATCTGCTTCAGGAAAATTATGGGCTCAGGATTTCCATGAGAGCCAACATAGTTGGTGCAATATATCCCATTTCATTCATCCACTGGGGAAACCTCTTCCTGGGAAACAACAGGCTATCCCATATGGCTTTTTTCCATTATGAGAGAGGACTGAAATTGGCTAATGAAAGTAAAGTGAAGCTGCAGGAGAAGGCAAATCGTTTCACCACCCCCATCCTCAGTCTAAGACTGAATTAGGTGTGAAGTATTTATATGAGTGCAGGGTGGGTTTTCAGGTCACTGCCTCATTGGAGCACAGTGAAATATGCAGTGTTAGAGTCAAAAAGAAATACACACTCTCATACAGGTCTCAATAAGTAAAATGTAGCATGTAATAAAGTCTACTTTTACCTTTAAAGCAGGGGTAGCACAGTGGCACAGCTGGTTGTCTTGCTACCCAATAGTTTCAGGGTTACTCCTGAACTATAGTTACTGTCATGAAGTTTCACTTGTTCTCATGTCCACATATGTAGGTTTCCTACAGGTTCTCTAATTTTTCCCACCTGCTAAAACATGCCAATTGGTGCATTGGCTACTCTAAATTGCTCCTATCCCATGCGTATTCCTACCTCACACCAGACCAGGATAAAGTGTTTACTGAAGACAACTGAAGATATCCATCCATCCATCCATCCATTATCTGTAACCACTTATCCTGTGCAGGGTCACAGGCAAGCTGGAGCCTGTCCCAGCTGACTATGGGTGAGGGGCGGGGTACACCCTGGAGAAGTCTCCAGATCATTGCAGGGCTGACACATAGATTCAAACCACCATTCACACTCACATTCACACCTATGGTCAAAGATAACAAATTAGAAATTTAGAAATTTCCTTGTTTTCCATGGAAAAAAAAGACATGAAATGAGTTTGAATAGAAAATATTACAAAATGAATAAGAAATAGTCATTGACAAAGTTAGAAATAATGATTTTTATTTGAAATAATATATATTTTTTCTTTCAAATTTTACTTTTGTTAAAGAATCCTCCATTTGCAGCAATTACAGCTTAGCAGACCTTGGGCATTCTAGATGTCAGTTTGTTGAGCTAATCTGATGAGATTTCACCCCATGCTTCCTGGAGCATCTCCCCCAAGTTGGATTGGCTTGATGGGCACTTCTTACGTACTATTCGGTCAAGCTGCTCCCATAACAGTTCAATAGGGTTGAGATCCGGTGACTGTGCTGGCCACTCCATTATAGACAGAATGCCAGCTGTTTCCTTCGTTTCTAAATAGTCCTTGCATAGTTTGGAGGTGTGCTTTGGGTTATTGTCCTGTTGTAGGACAAAATTGGCTCCTATCAAGCGCTATCCACAGGGTATGACATGGTGTTGCAAAATGGAGTGATAGCCTTCCTTTTTCAAGGTCCCTTTCACCCTGTACAAATCTCCCACTTTACCACCACCAAAGCAGCCCCAGATCATCACATTGCCTCCCCATGCTTGACAGATGGTGTCAAACACTCCTGCAGCATCTTTTCATTTGGTCTGCATCTCACGAATGTTCTTCTTTGTGATCCGAACACCTCAAACTTGGACTTGTCTGTCCAGAACACTTTTTTTTCCCCCCAATTTTCCTGTGTCCAGTGTCTGTGTTATTTTGCCCATCTCAATCTTTTCTTTTTATTGGCCATTCTCAGATAGGGCTTTTCTTCACAACTCTCCCTAGAAGGCCAGCTTCCCGGAGTTGCATCTTCACTGTAGATGTTGAGACCGGTCTTTTGCGGGTCCCATTTACTGAAGCTGCCAGTTGAGGACCTGTGATGCATCTGTTTCTCAAACTACACACACTAATGAATTTATCCTTTTGCACAGTTGTGCATTCGGGGCCTTCCACTCCTCTTTCTATTGCAGTTAGAGCCAGTTTGTGCTGCTCTGTGAAGGGAATAGTACACAGCATTGTAGGAGATATTCAGTTTCTTAGCAAATTCTCGCATGGAATAGCCTTCATTTCTCAGAACAAGAATAGACTGACGAGTTTTAGGAGAAAGTTCTTTGTTTCTGGCCATTTTGAGTCAATAGTCAAACCCACATTTGCTGATGCACCAGATACTGGACTAGTCTGAAGAAGTCCAGTTTTATTGCTTCTGTAATCAGTGCAACTGTTTTCAGCTGTACTAAGGTAATTGCAAAAGGGGTTTCTAATGATCAATTAACCTTTTAAAGTGACAGACTGGCATTAGTGAACACACCATTCCATTGGAACTTAAGACTAATTGTTGCTGATAATGGCCTCTCTACATTTATGCCAATATTCCATTCATTAATAGCCATTTCCAGCTGCCATAGTCATTTACAACATTAACAATGTCTGGACAGTATTTTGATCAATTTGATGTTATTTTAATGGACAAAACAATTGTTTTCTCTCAAAAATGAGGACATTTCTAAGTGACCCTAAACTTTTGAATGGTAGTATATATATAAAACTAACAGGTATTCATACATGAACTGATGGCCAACAAGGTGCGTAGAGTAGAGTAGGCTATGAGCCATATACAACAAGATTGAGTGGAATAACTGTTTTATTCTATCCACATTCACTGAATTTTGAGAAACAGAACATTTTTATTTTTTGCAAATTTGATAAATAAAAACTTTATAAAAAATGTCTGACAAAATAATTTCCACTTAGAATGCAAACAAACCTGCAAAATGACAGCAATTTGTGAAAAATGCTATAATAATAATAATAATAATAATTCTTGAAAAAAAATATGTTCTTATCATCAAATACTTTTATTCCATATTCTGTTTTTTTTTCTTTTTTCCCAGACATTCGGTTGGTTCAGCAACATGCTCCACCATTTTGTGTGTGTGTATACACACAACTCTGGAAAAAAAATTAAGAGACTGCAACACACACACAGTGGTGTAGTGGTTAGCACTGTCGCCTCACAGCAAAAAGGTCCTGGGTTCAAGTCCAGTGTCCAACGGGGGCCTTTCTGTGTGGAGTTTGCATGTTCTCCCACATGGGTCTGCATGGGTTTGCTCCAGTATCCCCCACAGTCTATCCAAAGACATGCAGGTTAGGTTAATTGTTGGCTCTAGATTGACTGTGGGTGTAAATGGTTGTTTGTCTCTATGTGTCAGCCCTGTGATGATTTGGTGGCTTGTCCAGGGTGTACCCTGCCTCTTGCCCACAGTCAGCTGGAATAGGCTCCAGCTTGCCTGCAACCTTACAAAGGATAAGTGGATGTATATATATATATATATATACAAACAGCTCTGGAACAATGCAAAATAATTAGTTTCTCTGGTTTTATGATTTATAGGTATATGTTTGAGGAGCGAGTGGCCTAGTGGTTAGCGTGTTCGCCTATTGATTGGGAGATCGTGAGTTCTACTCATGGTCGGGTCATACCAAAGACCATCATAAAAATGGTGCCTTCTGGCAAGGCATGCTGCAATACAGATGCAAGTGGGAAGTCAAACTCTCGTGGTTAGCAGAGGGCTAGCCCCCCACTGTAACCCTTGCTATGTAATATAGGTGAGAGGCCGAGGGCTACGAAATGGAGATCGAAGCCGCCAAATGTGCCATGAGTGGTGTGGAAAGGACTTTGATTTTTTTTTTTGGTCTGAGAAACAGAACATGAACATCAGCTTTGTTTTGTTTCATGTGTCCTTCACAAAATCTGCCCCATTCCAGCCTTGCTGAAGCACCCCCAGATCACTGATTCTCCACCAAATTTCACAATGGGTGTGAGATACTGTGGCTTGTAGGCCTCTCCAGGGTTCCGTCTAACCATTAGATGACCAGGTGATGGGAAAAGCTGAAAATTGGACTCATCAGAGAAGCTGACCTCAAGTTCTTTAGCAAACCTTAGCCTGGCTCTTCTTTGCTTCTCATTGATGAAAGACTTTTTTATACGGTAGCTCTACCTGACTTCAGCCCCACCTGGAGGAGCTTGTTTTGAACAATCCTTGCCATGCACTTAACCTCAGATGCCATTTTCCAATCTTTTTGTCAGTCACTTGATGTCATCCTATTGTTGTTGAGTGACATTTAAAAGAGTTGATGATTATTGTGGTCAGTGGAGAGTCATTTTCACCCTCTGCCAGACTGTAACTTTGTTGTCCCCAATGTCTGCTGCTTGACCTTGTTCTTATGAACTGCTTTCTTTGAAATTTTGAGGATAGAAGCAACCTCATGCTCACTGTGTCCCTCTGCCAGTAAAGCCAGAATTGAACCCTTTTTCCTCACTCAAAACATTTCTTTTTAACTCTTTTCGTATGATGAATATGTATTTTTTTTTTATTGCAATTAAATTTCAATTACTATTAGCACTGTTTTTACCATCCAAACTGGTCCTACTGCAAGAGGATAGTGATGACCACAGCAGTGGTTTTTATACTTTTCCTGATTAAATAAGATTTTATTCAGGCGATCGCCTAATCAGTGCCTCATTAAGTAAAATGAGGTGTGTTTCTGTTGGAATTCCAGCACAGACACTGGAATGAAATGGCTGCCGTACATAGAGATGCTGAGTTAAGAAAAAAATTGAAGCTGTCTCTTAATTTTTGTCCCAGAGCTGTACACACACACACACACACACACACACACACACACACACACACACACACACAAACCAGTCACTTTAATGGGAACTTGTTCTTGATTCTATGATTCCTGCTCTTGACTGGCAGGAGTGGAACCCAATGCAGTCTTCTGCTGTTGCATACTGAGATGCTTTTCTGCATGGTTGTAAAGACTTGCTATGAGTTGCTATATCTGTCCTGGTGGCTTGACCCAATCTGGCCATTTTCCTCTGACCTCTCTTGTCAACAAGATGTTTCCACCCACAGAACTGTTGCTCACTCAATGTTCTTCTTCTTTTTGTTTCGCCATTCTGTGCAAACTCTAGAGACTGTTGTGTGTGAAAACCCAGGAGATCAGCAGTTTCTGAAATACTCAAACCAGTCCATCTGGCCCCCAACACCCATGCCACAGTGAAAGTCACAGAGATCACAATTTTTCCCATTCGGATGTTTGAAGTGAACATTAACTGAAGCTCTTGATTTGTATTTGCACTGGAAAAAATCACAAAAAATGGTCAAATGACTGGCAGCAATGGCTGCCAAAAAAACCCCCATTAAATTAAACATCTTCACTGAAATAAAGTGTAAAAACAATAAATTTACAGCAGTTGTCACTGAAGCATTTGCAGAAAAAAACTGTTATTTTACATATTTTTTCCTTAATTATAACAATCAAACCCCTTCAATAAAGTGACAGCACTAAAAGTTAAAGTTATTTTACTGATTTTTCCTCAATTACTACGATCAAACACCATCAATAAAGTGATGGCACTCCAAGTTCAACAATAATTTTCCATATTTTTCCCCACATTATTATGATCCAACACCTTCACTAAAGCTACGACACTATTAATTCAGAAGATAAACACTGTTATTTTTACAATTTTTTTCTAAATTATTACAATCACCTTCAATAAAGTGATAACACTAAAAGTTCAGCAGAGAAACACTGTTTTTACTGATTTATTTTAAATAAACTACAATAAAATACCTTCAATAAAGTATTAACACAAGCTCAAGATTGTAATATAACATTTATTTTGAAAGACAAAATAACGTTAAAAACCTGTAGAAGTACAATCTAGAAACAATCCTCGTCTTTCAGCTGCTTCTGTTAGGGGTCGCCACAATGGATCTGTTCTGCATATTAGATTTGGCATAGGTTTTACACTGGATGCCCTTCCTGATGCGACCCTCCCCAATCTATCTGGGCTTGGGACCGGCAATAAGTTTGCACTGGCTTGTAACATCCCAGTGGCTGTTTTTTTAAAATTTTTTTTTACCCTAATCTGTATGTCTTTGATCTGTGGGGGAAACTGGAGAACCTGAAGTAAACCCACACAGACACGGGGCAAACATGCAAACTCCACACAGAAAGGCTCCCATTGGCCGTGAGGTTCGAACCCGGAATCTTCTTGTTGTGAGGTGACAATGCTAACCACTGCACCACCATGCTGCCCATAATGATATAGAAATAAATATAATAAATAATGGAATAAAATGGATGGAATAAGTAGAACAAAGCTAATCAAGACATACCCCAAGAGACTTGCAGTTGTAATTGCAGCAAAAGGTGGCTCTACAAAGTATTGACTTTGGGGGGTGAATACCTATGCACACTCCAGATTTCTGTTTTTTCATCTTAATTATTGTTTGTGTCACAATAAAACAACAATTTTCACCTTTAAAGTTGTAGGCCTGTTGTGTAAATCAAATGGCGCTAACCCTCCAAAAATCCATTTTAATTCCAGTTTGTAATGTGACAAAACAGGACAAACACCAAGGGGGATGAATGCTTTTGCAAGACACTGTAAGTACACCGATATTTACGTGAGAAAAGTTCCTGGTGTTCATAGTCGGGTTAAGGCTCATTTATGCTCAGCGTTAAATACAGATACAGATAGAGCCTCGTGTGTGTATTTGTGCAGATATGGACGAAACCATGCAGTACCACTGGAAATTGTAGGGGCAGTGCAACCAATAGTCCAAGCAAGAGGCGCTGAAGGAATTTTAGAAATGGCGGAGAGGCTATGCGATTTAGAAATACATTTTAAACATCTCTGTGATATTTACTGTGTCTACAGCACCGCCTCTGCTTTTGTCTCTTTCTTAACAGGTACATTATTACAATCTCCTTCACCGTCACTATGTTTGCTGTTGTCAGAAACCTTGGACTCTGAGCTGCCCTCTAGTGGATATATCGCTTAACATACATGCCAAAATCAAGGACGTATGGGCAGTAACAGTTCCATCATTTGAAATGGGAGTATTTATTTTCGTACATAAAGCTAGTGTAAATGAGTCCTTGGATTTTCTGAGCTCCACTTTCAGATTATTAAACTCGCGTGTGTGTAGTTCACACCTCTGAGGTTGCCAGAATATTCTTGAGTCAAAGTGGGACAACTCTGAGACAGGGTTTTTCGACACCCTCATTATTAAACAGCTTATAAAACAGCACTTGATCTAGCACATCCTAATATTTTCCAAATAGTTTTTTTTTTTTTTTTTATATCGTACATAACTCTGACAGTTACTCGGGTGTGACATAATGAAGTCACATGAGTCTAAATCAAGGTCATGAAACTGTGATATTTTATCAGACTTTTAATTCACAAATTTGATTTGTTGGATTAATCAATTAACACCAGTGTTTCTTTGTGTTAATTTGATGTAAAATCACCATATCTTAGAAATAAACTTCAAGGATAATCTGACCGATCACTCACCTGCTACACTTACACAGAAACTTTAACTTCAGTCATCATTTTATCCAGGAAATATTCACTTCTCTAGATAAGTCTCTGGACTTTCAAGGGATGGTTTTATTCATGACGCAATTAAAATAATAGTCATAATTACTATTACATTGTTTATGCAGTATTGCGTTCCATGTTATCAGACAGTGGTATTGGACATAATACTGCTCTAATGCTGCGTTCAGGCCGATATCACACGTCCTGTCCTTTTTTCTGTGTTCACTGGTGATCATCATCAACGGATTTCTCCATGCAGATAAATCTCATTTAAACACTGATCAGTGTTTCTCAAACGGGTCCAGATGCTCAACATTTTAGTCCAAAACCAAGCAATCAAGAACATTTTCGACCACCCAGGAAGTGAAATCATATCGCTGTAATAATCTCTGTAATAGTTTTATCATCACTGCCACCAGGAACAAGACGAAACTTCAAAAACAAGCTTCACGCATCTCACATGATGCATGGTGACTCCTCATCCTCGTGGGACACTCGAGAGAGAAGATTAGCTTCCTCTGATGAGATGGAGCTCGGATAGACGGCACTAACGAGGATGGAGATAAGTGAAACACTCGGAATGTGAAGAGTAAATATTTATCATGGTAAATTTGCTGCTGTTTTGGAAATGACAGTGCGCCTTTTTCCCAGGCTGTTACAGTAAATAAGCACGCCAAGAGCATACGAATACACAGTGGAACATAATCACTCCAACAATCACAAGAACGTTGTTCAGCGTAGCTTATATACCCAACCGGGCTTCATTTTAGTTGCGTCCTGAAATCCAAACTCTGTTTCCAGTGCTGTCCCTTAGTCTGATCATTATAAACAAATTACAGTCGTTTAAAAGTAAATTAATTATTTCTCAATAATACAGATTGTTTACTTAAATTTGTTTTCATCACCTCAACTTCATTAAGTCGTGTACGAGTAACAGTCAGAGCTGGATCAAGTGCTATTCTACATGCTGCTGTATAATCAGTGCGGAAGCGATTT
Organism: Cathorops melanopus; assembly: GCA_027576115.1. NCBI lineage: Eukaryota > Metazoa > Chordata > Actinopteri > Siluriformes > Ariidae > Cathorops > Cathorops melanopus. Next base: position 27,285,128 of record JAODLJ010000004.1, read on the forward strand.
TATCCAACTAAACCAGTGATTATAACATTTCCTTCTTCAGTCTGCATTCTCTATCCCTGATATTTTCAGATTTAATTCTCAGAAATTAAAACCCCGTCTCAGACGCTTCTCCTCGAGAAAACTCTGGTGACCTCAGAGCTATGATCTATACACAGGTGATTTTAATAAACTATTTAATCAAATAAATAGTGGCATACTGTTTATGACCCCATGTGGTGTGGCTGTGGGGGGCGGAGCCTTTCTGGTGATATAGCTAATGTACTGAATTGTCTAGCATGCTATACAATCCCACATAAGATAATTAGCTGGCTAGTTAGCTCATAAATAGGCTATGGCCATACATAAATGCTGCAGTCATGTCACTGTTGACTTTTCCAGCTAATCAAGGACACGTCCAGGGAAATGTTTCCAGCTGAGGTGTGAAGGTCTGACAGTAAATAAACAACAAATAAATAAATAATCTCTGATTTTGTAGGACACACAGGTTGATGGACAGGAGACACACTGGCTGTCTGTGTGGTGTGTTGAGTCACTCTTGCCTCCCTCCACCCTCAACACACTCGCATCTGAGTAAACCCAGTTCATAAATGTGTGTGTGTGATGCACAGCAGGGTGCGTTCAGCTTTTCACTTTTTAGGGAAAAAGTGAGGTGTGTATTTCCTCATTGCAGGTGAGTCACAATCATCATCATCATCGCATCTATTTCAAACCATACCACATATAGACCACATAAACACCATCAACCAATCAGAACACACCATACTACTCTCAGCCAATCAGAACACACTGTACACTCTCAGCCAATCAGGACACACCACACTTCTCTTAGCCTGATGTCCGTCCATTGGGGTCAAAGATAACTATGACTTCAATTTGTTAGGTGGCAGTTGTGGGTCCGGAGGTGACCGATGAGGCCAGTCCAGGCTTTGAAGTTATGCCCACAACTTCTGGCACTGTCCCAGGTGGCAGCCTGCCAGAGTCGCTCTTCATTGTCTGGTGTTTTTTTTTTTTTTTTTATACATTCCATTCTTCTTTCTTTTAATCTATTCGGTTGTATTGTCATGACTGTCTATTCTTTTCTACAAACCAAAAAGAATATGAGTAGCATTTTGTAAGAAGGTCCTGGGTTCGAGCCCCGTGGCCGGTGAGGGCCTTTCTGTGTGGAGTTTGCATGTTCTCCCTGTGTCCGCGTGGGTTTC
>JAODLJ010000004.1:27464199-27476949 GCA_027576115.1 Cathorops melanopus
GTCTGAGGGAGTTTTTCCTTGCCACTGTCGCCACAGGCTTGCTCATTGGGGATAGATTAGGGATAAAATTAGCTCATATTTTAAGTCTTTCAAATTCTGTAAAGCTGGTTTGCGACAATGTTTATTGTTAAAAGCGCTATACAAATAAACTTGACTATCACATAAAATCTCAATAAAAAACTTTTAATTTCGTGGTTGTAAGGTGGAAAAATTTGAAAAAGTTCAAGGGGTATGAATACTTTTGCAAGGCACTGTAACCAGGGGTAGCCAAGGATGATATCATGGTGATCAGTTGTCATGATGTACAAGGATATCAATTTGTGATGGAGGGCTCCTACTTGTATTTGAAGTGGCTGTGTCCAGGAAGTAACCAGGCCGTCACCTATGGGTCAGCTGTCGATGGTCCGGATGCTAAGCGCACTCTGCAGAAAGGTGACTGGCAGGTGGAGCTCCTGTACAAGAGCTTTGCTGATGAAGTTCCCCTATGCTCCTGAATCCATGAAGGTGGACAGCACATGAGTGGAGGATGCCAACTTCAGTAATACGGGGATTTGAAGGACTTAGAGTGGAGCTTTCTCACTGGACTTGGGGAGGAAATGGATCTCTCGGTGAAGGTTCCCCAGACAGGTTGAACTGGACAGCGCTGGAGGTTGTGATCAGCGCTCCCACAGTAGTAACACAAACCCTCTTTACGCCATCTGGCATGCTCAGAGCAGGACAATCGTGAGCGAGAGAGTTCCATGGGTTTGTGGTCCTCTGGAGGTGGGTTTGGTTTCTTATCTGTGAGGAGCGAAGGCCGGCGTTTCAACAGCTGGTCCAGACGAATAGCCAGTTCGATCAAGGTGTCCAGTGAGAGGTTCTCATCTCTGCATGCCAGCTCATTGAGGATCTCAGGGCACAACCCCTGGCGAAAGACCGCTTTGAGTGCTGGGTCATTCCATCCACTGGAGGCTGCGAGGGTCCTAAAATCCAGGGCGTATTCAGCAACGCTTCTAGTACCCTGTGAGCTGGTGAGAAGGCTTTCCCCGACTTCAATTCCCTCGGGTTCGTGGTCGAAAACCTTCTTGAAGAGGGAGAGAAACAATTCATATGACCCCGTTGGCTTTCCACCTTTGTTCCAGACAGCCGTAGCCCAGTGGAGTGCTTTGCCGGAGAGGAGAGACAGAAATGCATGTGCGGCGGAAGACAGCTTTAGAATAGTGAACCAAGCTAAATCAAGAGACAGGAATCAAGGTCAGTAAACACGCTAGGGTCGGGCAATCGGCAAACAGAATATCACAGGTAAACAGAGATCGAGAAAAAGAGAAACACTAGCAAAGGTCAGAATGGTAGAAAGGCAGTCAGAGAGATAACAAGGCTTGGTATGATCGGTGAACCGGAATGATACTTCACACTGAGTGCTTGTGTGACTGGTGTTTATATGCAGGGGCAGGTGATAAGGAAATGGATGTCAACTGTGTGTTAGAAAGCGGGACACAGAGGGCACTGTGTGTTCTGGGAATTGTAGTTTGAGCTGTCCATGTTTGTAGTCAGCACTTCACCAGCGGGTTTACTGACAGAGCCCCCCCGAGGAGCTACCTCCAGGCGGTAAAGTCTTTTGGGGGCGTCCTTGACCTCTAGGTGCTGATTTGCTGGCATGCTGAGTGTGGAAATCTTGTTTGAGCAGCGCGTCGAGGACGTCTTTGGACTTTACCCAACTCTGTTCCTCTGGCCCGTATCCTTCCCAATCTACCAGGTACTCGATCTGGCCACCTCCTTGCCTGGAGTTGAGGATCTTGTTGACCTGGTAGATGGGTTCTCCATCGAGGTTCAGAGAGGGATGGTCTAGAGTGGGTGTGTTCTTGGAGAGCGGACCTGGAATGACAGATTTAAGATTGGATACGTGGAAAGTGGGAGAGATGCTGCTGTGCAGTGGAAGTTCTAGTTGGTAAGAGACATCATTGATGTGCCGTAGTACCTTGAAGGTCTGATGTAACGTGGCTGGAGCTTCTTACAGGTTTGTGTCTCTCATGGGTTCCTTGTTGCTACCCATACTCGATCTCCCGGAAGGTACTTGGGGGTCTCTCCTCTATGACGATCAGCATAGGCTTTGTATTTCATGCAGACAACTTCTAGTCGCTGGTGAACCTCCTCCCAAACAGTTTGGCTGCATTTGAATCATTCATCAACTGCCTGGACTTGACTGGGTGCATCCGTACCAGGGGAACAAGGGTGGTTGGTAGCTGAGTATGCACTGGAACGGTGTTAGCTGAGTCACAGAATGCTTCAGTGAGTTCTGCACATACTCGGCCCATGGCGGGAAACGTGCCCAGTCCCTCTGGTTGTGCATGCAGTAGATCCATAGGAAGCAGCCAATCTCCTGGTTGACCCGTTCTACCTTCCCATTGGACTGGGGGTGGTAACTTGACGTGAGGCTAATGGACACTCCGTCTCTCCATGAAGCATGACCAGAACTTGGATATGAACTGAGGACCTCGGTCACTTATGATGTCCTCAGGAATGCTGTAGTAGCGGAAGACTTGCTGATACAGGAGTTCTGCTGTTTGGGCAGCAGTGGGAATGCCCAGAAGAGGGATGAGCCTCAAGGCCTTTGAGAACTAATCTATGGTGACCATGATTGTGGTGTTGTTTTGGGACACAGGAAGGTTTGTGATGAAGTAGATTGCCAAGTGTGACCATGATCACTGTGGGACAGGGAGAGGCATAAGTTTGCTGGCCAGAGGAGCTCAGGGAACCTTGGCTTGTGTGCAGTCGGAACAGGAAGCGATGAAACGGTTGATCTCAGTCAACATGTTGTCCCACCAGTACCTATTCTTCAGCATTTGGTAGGTGCAATAGCTGTTGGGGTGAGCAGTGGCAGGAGAAGAGCATGCCCAGGTGATGAATTTGCTGCATAGATGTTTGGGCACAAAGAGAAGACCAGGTGGGATGTTGTTGGGAGTAGTCTGAGGTTGAGACTTATAAATTTTGCTGTCCAAATCCCATGTGATGGATTGGATGAAATTTTGGGGTGGGATGATGGGTTGGGGTTCTGTGTCTCTGGGTGATGGATCTACAGCCCGGGACAGAGCATTCACTTTAGTGTTCTTGGACCCTGGTCGGAAGGAGATGGAGAAGTTAAACCAGGTAAAGAATAGTGCCCACCTGGCCTGACATGAATTCAGCCTCTTGGCCTTCTTGAGATACTCTAGGTTCTTGTGGTCGGTTAAGATGGTGAACGGGTGAGTTGCTCCCTCCAGCCAATGTCACCACTCTTCTAGGGCTAGCTTGATGGCCAGCAGCTCACGATTGCCCACATCATAGTTCCTCTCAGTAGGGGTAAGCTTTTTGGAGAAAAAGGCCACTGGGTGTAGTTTTGGCCTTTCTCCAAATCATTGGGAAAGGATGGCTCCAACTCCCACGTCAGAGGCTTCCAACTCTATGACAAATGGCTTCGTGGGGTCTGGATGTTGGAGAATGGGAGCTGACGTGAATGCGGCCTTGAGCTGGTTGAAGGTTTCTTCCAGCTGAGGATTCCACCTAAGGCACTTGGGACCCTTTTTCAGGAGGGTGGTCAAAGGTGAGGCCAAGGTACTGAAGTTCCTGATGAATCGGCGGTAGAAGTTGGCGGAACTTAGAAACCTCTGGAGGTCCTTGATTGACTTGGGTTGTGGCCACAAGATGGACAAGACTTTGGCTGAATCCATACTGACTCCTTCTGAGCTGATGTAACCCGAGAAGGAGCTCTTGTCTAGGTGGAATTCACACTTCTCGGCCTTGACGTAGAGGTGGTTTTCAAGCAGCCGTTTTAGTACAGCTCAAATGTGGCTTTGATGACTGTGGAAATCTGAGGAGTAAATCAAGATGTCATCTATGTATGCAATGATGTACTTTCCCAGCATGTCCCGCAGTACATCGTTGATGAAACTTTGGAACACACTGGGAGCTGAAGATAGTCCATACGGCATGACCTGGTATTCGAAGTGACCAGTGGTTGTACTGAACGCTATCTTCCACTCGTCACCTCGTTTAATCCAGATCAAATTGTAGGCACTTCTGAGATCCAGCTTGGAAAAGATCTTGGCTGATCTGAGTTGCTCCAGAGCTGCTGGTACCAGTGGGAGAGGATATGGGTATTTGATGGTGACCTCATTTAGCCCTCGATAGTCAATGCAGGGTCGTAGTCCACCTCCTCGTTTCTCTACAAAGAAGAAGCCGGCCGAGGCAGGAGATTTTGATGGCCGGATGTAACCTTGTTTGAGAGCTTCTTGGATGTATTCCTCCATGGCGGCGTGTTCTTTCTGGGAAAGGGGGTAGCTGTGCCCTCGTGGCAGTGCCGTGCCTGGTACCAGTTTGATGGCACAGTCATAGGGTCTATGTGGTGGTAGTCCGCAGGCCTTCCCCTTACTGAAGACCTTAGAAAGATCCTGGTAGCATTCAGGAACATTGTCCATGGAGGCTGGAAGTGGGCTCTCTACTGAGGTAGAGGAGACTATGAGTTGAGGACGAGAGAGGCAGCTCTGGTAGCATGTAGGTGACCACTGGAGTATCTCCTTGTTCTGCCAGGAGATGAGGGGGTCATGCAGTTGTAACCAGGGGTAGCCAGGGATGATATCATGGTGATCAGTGGTCGTGATGTACAAGGATATCAATTCGTGATGGAGGGCTCCTACTTGTATTTGAAGTTGCTGTGTCCGGGAAGTAACCAGGCCGTCACCTATGGGTCCACCGTCGATGGTCCGGATGCTAAGCGCACTCTGCAGAGAGGTGACTGGCAGGTGGAGCTCCTGTACAAGAGCTTTGCTGATGAAGTTCCCCTCTGCTCCTGAATCTATGAAGGCAGACAGCACATAAGTAGAGGATGCCAACTTCAGTAATACGGGGATTTTGAAGGACTTAGGGTGGAGCTTTCTCACCGGACTTGGGGAGGAAGTGGATCTCTTGGTGGAGGTTCCCCAGACAGGTCAAACTTGACAGTGCTGGAGGTAGTGATTAATGTTCCCACAGTAGTAACACAAACCCTCTTTACGCTGTCTGGCACGTTTAGCGCGGGACAACCGTGAGCAAGAGAATTCCATGGGTTCGTGGTCCTCGGGAGGTGGGTTTTGGTTTCTTATCTGTGAGGAGTGAAGGCCAGTGTTTCAACAGCTGGTTCAGATGAATAACCAGTTCGATCAAGGCATCCAGTGAGAGGTTCTCATCCCTGCATGCCAGCTCACTGAGGATCTCAGGGTGTAACCCCTGGCGAAAGACCGCTTTGAGTGCTGGGTCATTCCATCCACTGGAGGCTGCAAGGGCCCTAAAATCCAGGGCATATTCAGCGACGCTTCTAGTGTCCTGTGAGCTGGTGAGAAGGCTTGCCCTGACTTCGATTCCCTCGGGTTCATGGTCAAAGACCTTCTTGAAGAGGGAGAGAAAAACAGTTCATACGACCCCATTGGCTTTCCACCTTTTGTCCAGACAGCTGTAGTCCAGTGGAGTGCTTTGCCAGAGAGGAGAGACAGAAACTTAGCAATTTTATGTTCTTCCGGGATATCCGGCATGGTGGCAAAATACAAAGAGCATTGTAGCAAGAAGCCCTTACATGTGGCGGGGTCACCAGTGAACTTTTCCTGTGCAGGGAGTTGCAACACCGGGCAAGGAGGAGATTTGGTGCGCGCTAGGAGGGCCTGCGAGATAACCGTTGTTAGCTGTGCCATCCTGGTGTTGAGACTGGTGAGCATCTGTTGGTGTTTTCCAAGCAGTCGCCTCTGGGAGTTGAGAGCTGTCTGCTTTTGATCCTCCGCTACATCCATGATGGCGAAGTATCCTGTGAGTATGCAGGCGCTTACAGATGTATGTGCAGTGGAAGACAGCTTAAGAATAGTCAACCAAGCCAAATTGAGAGACAGGAATCAAGGTCAATAAACATGCTAGGGTTGGGCGATCGGCAAACAGAATATCAGAGGTAAACAGAGATTGAGGAAACAAGAAACACCAGCAAAGGTCAGAATGGTTATGGTAGAAAGGCAGTCAGAGAGATAACAAGGCTTTGTATGATCAGTGAACCGGAACGATACTTCACATTGAGTGCTTGTGTGACTGGTGTTTATATGCAGGGGCAGATGATGAGGAAATGGATGTCAGCTGTGTGTTAGAAGGTAGGAGACAGAGGGCGTTGTGTCTATTGGGAGTTGTAGTTTGAGCTGTCCATGTTTGTAGTCAGCTCTTCACCAGCCACTGACATCAGATTTCTGTTTTTTTTTTATCTTAATTATTGTTTGTGTCACAATAAAATAACAATTTTAACCTTTTAAGTTATAGGCATGTTGTGTAAATCAAACGGTGCTAACCCCCCACAAATCCATTTTAATTCCAACTTGTAATGCAAAAAAACAAACACGAAGGGGGATGATTACTACTGTGTATATTTTTCAATAAAAAAATCTGTTTCATTTGATATGTTGTCTTTGTTCTATTTTCAATGAAATATAGGGTTTCCATGATTTGTATTCAGTTTTTATTTACATTTTACACAACATCCTAACTTTTTTTGAAACATGGTTGTACTAATAATAGCCATGTTCATTGTTTGTATTCATTATGATAATGTTAAGTGTTTTCTTACATGTGAATGAGATATGAGGTAGTTGGATATGACAACAATGTGCTGCATTCCTTTCACTCCAGCGCTCTCTCTCGTCGACTCATACTCCAGCAGTAGGAAAGCAATGCATGTTCATGTGTTTTTGAAGAGTGGCTCTGGAAGGAGGCCTGAAGGCAGGGGGTGGGATTTCTGTTGGATATTTTCAAAATATAGCTTAGTTTTGCTTTTTTCTCCAGTGTTCCCTACCCTAGCTTTAATCGCGGCATGGTTGTTGGTACCAGATGAGTATGGTTTGAGTATTTCAGAAACTGCTGATTTTCTGGGTATTTCACACACTCTCTCTAGAGTTTACACAGAATAGTGAGAAGTGTGTGCGCGTGCACACACACACACACACACACAATTCTGTGTGTGGAAGGTCTGCAGGCTGAAACACCTCGTTGATGAGAGAGATTAGAAGAGAATGACCACTCAGGTCCCAATCCTGTCTATCAAGAACAAGAATCTGAGGCAAAAAAGGAAAGTCCCCCCCAATCTTCAACTGTCCAGTTTGGGTGACTCTGTGCCCATGACAGCTGCAGATTCTTGTTCTTAGCTGACAGGTATATAAAAGTCTGGATACTGATCCTCCATTGTACAAAAATTAATCAGTTGTTCAACAGTAAATATCTCTGACCGCAGAGCAAACATGCACTTATGTTCATTTTTTAACACTTGTATACACACAACCTAAAACTAATTAAACACTCCAGCAATACCCTTTGTAAAAGCTAATCTTCATTTAATTCAGCTGAGAGATTTCACATATTAACCCAGAAGTCTTACTGGTACGGTATATAATCCCTATTGCTTTAAAGCATTGCTGCATCTCAGTTCTTGAGAAAGAGATGCAACGTATTCTTTGAGAAACTAAAATTATATGGATAACTTGACAGCCCTATATAAAATATACTATTTTTCTTGTTGCCTGATGTATTACTTGCTGCATTGCATTATATATAGATTCACAACTTTTTTTTTTGTGGGAAAAAGGTGTGATCTTTAGATCTTTTTTATTTAAATATTTTGGTTTTGACTGGTCGCATATTGGGGCAACAAGGTGGTGCAGTGGGTAGTATTGATTCCTCACAGCTCCAGGGACCTGATTCTCCACATGTTAATCTAATGATTTCCTATGGGTTGTCCAGTTTCCCCTCACCTCCCAAAAACATGCCACCAGGTGGACTAGTGAAGATAAATGGCCTGGTGACGCGAATGAGTGTGTAAATGTGTGCATGGTGCCCAATGATGGACTGGTGTCCCACTCAGGTTACATATTCCTGTATCACACTTAGTTTTCTAGGGATTATCTCTGAATCCACTATGACCCTGAGCAATATAAAGCACCAAAGATAAATTAGATTTTTAAAAAGTCTAAAAATTTTGGTAAAATTTGCCAACTGGTATTTTCAAATAGACTTTCTACCATAGTAGAGCAAAAGAAGAAGAAACCTTTATTTGTCGCATGCACACTCAAGCACAGTGAAAATCGTCCTCTGCATTTAACCTGTCTGAAGCAGTGAACACATGCGCACACACAAACTCAGAGCAGAGGGCAGCTATACCGGTACTACAGCATACTACATACTACATACGATACTACAGCACCCAGGGAACAGATGGGGGTTAGGTGCCTTGCTCAAGAGCACTTCAGACCAAGGCCACCCTATGTTAACCTAACCACATGTCTTTGAACTGTTGGGAAACCGGAGCACATGGAGGAAACCCACATAGACACAGGGAGAACATGCAAACTCCACACCAAAAGGTCCCCATCGACTGCTGGGCTTGAACCCAGAGCCTTCTTGCTGTGAGGCAACAGTGCTAACCACTACATCACCATGCCACCCAAAACTAGTAAGTCATATTTCCTTAACATATTACTTGTCACAAAACTATTAAGTAAAAGTTTGTGCCAAACAAAGGTGGGCAGACAAACAATTAAAAGAGATTTTTAAAACCACAGTTGTCATCTCATTATTTTCCTCCATGACACATCCTGGAGCTATTTCTCGCAAGTGTCAGGCAAATATGATTCATGTCTCAGATAAAAACATGTAACCTGTATTTTGTACTCTACAAATTCAGGTGGCAGGTGGTGAAGAACGCAGACGGACTCTGACGCCACTGGCCCTGAGGGAGAGATACAGCGCTCTGAGTGAGTCAGGCCTGGGTAAGACACAGTGCCCCCATGCTGAGGGACGACAAAGGGCGCTGTCTGAATGCCATATCCCCTGCTTTTTCTGGCTCCTACTGAACTTGTGCATGGCTCTGACTGAGCTCTGGATGCCAAGCCCTGTCCTTGATGCCTCATTCTGCCATGCAGAGCCAATCATAACCAGTCACAGGCAGCTCCATGGGGTCAGGGCTTCCGTGCGTCCACCCAGAGAATGAGCAGTAATGTAGTGCATGCTGCTGAATCTGATATGGTCCAAGTGCAGAAATCCTTATTAGCATGGCAAGAGAATGAGCGAGGGGAGAGGTCTGCTATAATGCCCATTGTAAAGAAGCTGAAGCTGTGTAGCAGCTGTATGACAGACCTGAGGGGTGTAGGTGGATGGATTAGGGTGGGGGGTGAGAACCATTTACAGGCCAGATTATATAATGACAGGTTAAAGCAGACGAACACAATACCAGTCTTTACAAGTCATGCTTGGGTAAGTACAGCTTATCTAGCACTTTCTGAACAATTTTTAAATATTTTCCTTTGTTTACTGATAACTTATTGGAAATTCATCATCTTTGCTTTTAAGTGAGTAAAACTGGCTTTACACTGTACAATTTTGGGGCAGATTTTGCTGTTGCAGACAAAAATAATGCATCAAAAAACAGTTCTTTGTTTGTGAGATTGGCATTGTTAGATTGTACTGTATAATGTGAAACACTCACAGAGGAATTTTTTTTAATTAAAAAATCTCAGAGTGTGAGCTTTGCAGTGACACTTGTCTGAAAGTGTTGCCTCTTAGTTCCAGTGAAGGGACATTTTAATGCTACACCATACAAATACATTGTAGACAACTGTGTGCTTCCAACTTTGTGGCAACATTTTGGGGAAGACCCACATAAGGATGTGATGGTCAGGTGTCCACATACTTTTGGCTGTATAGTACATAATCTGACATGAAGAAACATGCTTATAGCATTCAGCCAAGAATCTATTGGGATCTCATACAGTGTGACAAGTAGTAATCTAAAAAGACAGCTAAAGCCACACTGTAAATCTCTCTGAACAGGTGTCCCATAGTCCTTTAGTTAGTAAGGGTGGAGCTTAAGTTGAATTTGATCAGCCAACCAACACTTGAGAGTCTTTTCTACAGCTCAGCATACTGGTTAGCACAGTTGTATTTACACAATATCATATTTAAGTAGCATAACAAAGAAAGACAGCTGCCTATATACAGTCTAGACTAACCTGATCCATCTATCAATTTGGCTCTGCTAATTTCAACAGTGCCTCTTTTAACCATTTTTAAATTAATTTTGTAGCTATCCAATTCTTCCAGTCAACTAAACTATGGCTGGATGTGAAATGGCTTCCTTCTTATACAGTGCAGTACATATGACTTAACCACTTTTACACCTTTTGGCTTGTGCTTTACAGTGCCCTCCATTATTATTAAGGAGCAAGGAAGATGGTAAGAGAGGCAAAAAATCCCCAAGGATCACTGGTGGTGAATTACAAGAAAAAGTAAAATCTCAGGGTTTCCAAGTCCCCCAAACCACCATCAGATGCCACTTCCATGCCAACAGATTATTTGGAAAGTATGACAGAAAAAAAGCCTTTTCTCTCAGTTAATTACAAAATGCCTGAAGTTTGTGAAACAATATGACAGCTTTGACTGGAACCATGTTCTATGGTTTGATGTAACAAAAATGGAGCTTTTTGGCAATAAACACTCAATGCAAAAAAGCGTAAAAAAGAAAGATGGCTAAAATTAAAAGAACCCCGTACCAACTGTATACCAACTGTAAAATATGGTGGAAGTTCTGTGATGTTTTGGGGCTGTTTTTCGTCCAAAGGCCCTGGAAACTTTGTTAGGGTACATGGCATCATGGACTCTATGAAATACCAGGACATTTAAAATCAAAATTTGGCTGCCTCTGCCAGGAAACTAAAACTGGGTCATCACTGGATCTTCCAGCAGGACAATAATGTAAAGCATTTATCCAGATCAACACAAAAATGGTTAGTTGACCAGAGAATCAAGCTTCTACCATGGCCATCTCAGTCTCCTGACCTGAACCCCAGTGAAAATGTGTGGGGTGAGCTGAAAAGGAGAGTGCACAAGAGAGCCAAGGACCCTGGATGATTTGGAGAGATTTTGTAAAGAGGAATAGTCTTGGATGCCCTACTCTGTATTCTCCAACCTTATAAAATGTTTTCATGCTGTTGTTCTGGCAAAGGGAAGTTGGGCCAAGGACTAAATGCAGGGATGCCAATAATAGTGGCACATGTGTTTTTTGATGAAAATTATTATTTCTTGATGAGGGATTTGTTCTTCTCTGAATAAATTTATTTCAATTAAACGTTGGATTTTTTTCTCACTTTTTCAGTGTGAGATGAAGTGATTTCACCCGTAGGTGGATTTTTGTCTAACCCCCCCACTAATCTTTACAAGGGGTGCCAATAATTGTGGGGAGCACTGTATATCAAAATGGGAACCATTTCTGGTTAACCATGGTTCACTGTATGAGTAAAACCAATTGCCAAGTTTAAAATTCTGAATAATGCTTTCACAGAATAAAAGGTCAAAAGCCTTACATATTTAAAGCATTTTTTAGCTTTTAGTGATTTGTTACAGTACCACAAATAAATTATCTGTTTTATTTTGAATGTTGTAAAAATTTAATTGCAAAATTTTACATTCGTGGTTAACTGACAGAAAAGGCTTTTTTTCTGGCATACTTTCCAAATAATCTATTGGTATGGAGGTGGCGTCTGATGGTAGTTTGGGAGATGTGGAAACCCCCAAAGTTTTTTTTTTTTCCTTTTAATTCATCAACAGTGATCCTTGTTGATTTTTCTTTTTTTTTTTGCCTTTCTTACCATCCTCCTTACTGTACATGGGGCCAAAATAAACTTGGAATCTCTTCCAGGCAAGTTTGTAACAGTTCCAGCTGGTGTCCACTTTTTTATTATTGCCCTAACAGTAGAAACTGGCATTTTCAGGTCAGTAGCTATTTCTATTTATTCTATCCACATTCACTGGATATGAGCAATCGCATGCTCTGATTGGCTACTCTGCTACTAGGATATCAGCTCATATACCACAAGTAGAGAAAAACAAAATGGCAGCTTTGTTATCAAGTATTTAAAAGAAACGGAAATAGATAAAAGAGTAGTCCTCCCCATATCTCCTGTTCCACACTCCAACCCAGTCAGTGGTGGTAATGCACCTTTAAGTTGGTTTGCCAACCTCCAAAAAAAAAAAAAAAACCTAAAGAAGAAGAACAAAATGGCGGAGCATGTGTTGCTGAACCAACTGTGGACGAAATCAAAACTCTACTTGAAAACAAAACCCCAAAAAAATAGAAAAAAGCAACAAAATATGGATGGTAAGAATGTATCTCTTTTTATTTTTCAAGAATTATTATTATAGCATTTTTCACAAATTTTTACTGTCATTTGTTTACATTCTAAGCGGAAATTATTTTGTCAGACATTTTGGATAAAGTTTTTGTTTACTAAATTTGCAAAAAAATAAAAATGCTCTGTTTCTTAAAATCCAGTGAATGTAGATAGAAAAAACAGTTATTTCACGAAATCGAGTCGGACATGAGCTGATAGCCGACAAGGTGTGTAGAGCCGAATCGGCTACAAGCCCTGTACGACGAGATTAAAAATCCATTCCTTGACTTATGAAGGTCAACATACTTCTTCCTCATTTGGTTTGTGTGTTCTCTTATCTTTCCCATATTGATGGATGACTAAGGGAATTTGGCCTGTATATCACCTCATATTTGTCCCCCAGTTAATCAGGAAGTCATGGATTACTTCTTCAAAGTTCCTATATGCTCAGATCAACTAAAAAATGTGCAATTTAAATGGGAAACATGCTTCAGTTATTGTGTTCACTATAATTTTCAGGGGTGTGAATAATAGTGGCACATGTGTTTTTGTTTTGGAAATTATTATAATCAAATTC
>JAODLJ010000004.1:27935534-27950040 GCA_027576115.1 Cathorops melanopus
GCCAATATTTGGCATGAAATTTCAAAATGTCTCACTTTCGACATTTGATATGTTGTCTATGTTCTATTGTGAATACAGTATCAGTTTTTGAGATTTGTAAATTATTGCATTCCGTTTTTATTTACAATTTGTACTTTGTTCCAACTTTTTTGAAATCAGGGTTGTACTTTCAACCACTTCATCCAACTCACTCCAGAATTCTTCTTTCTCCTCCATCTGGAACCCCACTTGAGGGGCATATGCACTGACAATGTTCATCACACCTTCGATTTCCAGCTTTGCACTCATCACTCTGTCACTCAATCTCTTTACCTCAAACACACTCATACTCTTCATTTAGGATTACCCCTACACCATTTCTCTTCCCATCCTTACCATGACAGAAAAGCTTGAAACAACCTCCAATGTTCTTGGCCTTACTTCCCTTCCACTTTGTTTCTTGTACACACAGGATGTCAATCTTTCTCCTCTCCATCATATCAGCCAGTTCTCTTTCTTTACCAGTCATAATGCCAACATTTAAAGTTCCAACTTTCAATTCCACTCTCCTGCCTTTTCTGTTCTTACGATTTTCTGAATTTGCCTTCCACCTCTCTTTCTTCTCCTTTTCCCATGAGTTGCATAGTTTCCACTGGTAGCATGCTGGGAGGCAGTTCCAGTGGTAATCGTTGTTTACTTGGGCCTCATCTAATGTGGTATGAAAATCCTCATCATCATCCACATAGTTGATTTTGGCATGAGTTTTACGCCAGATGCCCTTCCTGACGCAACCCTCCACATTTATCCAGACTTGGGACTGGTACTAAGTATGCACTGACTTGTGCATCTCAGTGGCTGAATTAAAAGTGCAAAATTTAAAAGAATTCCACTGTGAGTAGTTGGTGATGGAGTTTATAGGCAGCAAAAGGCTCCCAAAGCCTGGGTATGAGTTTGCTCACTCTCTCTCTCTCTCTCTCTGTGTGTGTGTGTGTGGTGTTCACTGCTTCAATTAGTCTAGCAGCCAGTTCTGAAATCTGCTATAAAAGTGTCCAAACAGCTCAATAACCTGGCCTAAAGTACCCATACTCATTTGCAGTATAATGTCATTATTCTTCATTTTGTGGATTTTTTTTAATTTTCATGTAAGAACATTCTACTTTATCCATGTAGATTTAGAGTTCATGTTCTATATTATTGATTGAACATGAAATATACAGAAAAATACCAAGACTTTATCAGACTTTTTTGCTCATAAACCAAGATCAAAACTTCAATGAAAAGTTTAAAAAAAAAAAGTTTTCTGTACATTCCCAGACATCATTGAACATGATATTTTTATTATAAACACATTTCCCTGCCTTTGTGAAAGTGTTTCAGAGAACAAAATTACAAGTATTTTATGATTAAATACACAAAAAGACACTTTTAATACACATTTTTTTTGTAGGAGCCATTTGGTCTCATGTTTTTAATTAGTCCACTAGGTGTCGTGTTACTTTAATTGAGGTAACACAATATAGACGGGAACTTTCATACAGGTGTCAGGTGTTGCTTGACGAAGGGGGAGCACACATAGTTTTTTGACCGCTTCACTGCGTCGCTGTAGGTCACGCTGTGTTACCTTGTGTAGTTGTCAAATTAATAGCACTTGTTTATAGATGTATGGACACTTTATGGATTATTGAAACATTGTGGTAAGAAATAAATGTCATAACTGTGAACAAATTTTATGAATTTTATTTCATTAAACATATGTAACAAGTGGCTATAAAGCATGTCAATTAGGTGCCAAGTCCAGCAACCCCTCAGGGGCTTTAAGTGTAGACTTAGCCTCTACATCTGTTGAACTGAAAGTTGATAGAAAAGCTACTTCTAGTTTTAGTTGTTTTAGAACAACTAAAGTCAGAAAATTAATTTCCATGTGACAGAAATAAACATGTATTATAATCAATTAACACTCCTATGGATATGTTCATTTAAAAGGATGAATTATGTCATCTTATGTCACATCTAGAAATATGAAATGCTTGAACATATAAAATGAGTGAGCAGACCAGGAAGTAAAGTCACTTATACATGTTGTGGCCACAGCTACAGTGAACATCCAGCAAAACTTATCAAGCTGCATGATCCAGAATTTGTACCAGATGCCAGAACTTGAGAGGCTCCATGCCAAGTTCAAAGAGTTCAGTGATTCAACTACCAAGATGGGCAAATACTGGCTATCATACATTGACATGGTCAGTCTTCTGATGAGATTCGTTCAACAAGAGAAGGTGACTGGAGTTTGCACCTCGTGTGCATTTGTGATATGATTCCTTGGATGCTCACATATGATCACATCAACTATTCAAGATACCTCTCTGTGTATTGGTGTGACATGATGCCATTGCAGGAAAAACACCCAACTGTCCATGAAGCCTTCCAAACTGGTGAATTCATCGTTCAACAAAGCAGTTGCAGTTCATTCAGCCAAATCTATGAACAAACCATAAACAGAGGGCAGCATCATTGGCTTCAGCCTAAATAAGGGAGCAGTAAAACGATGGCCACTTACATCATATGAATGGGCAGCAATTTTCCAAGCTTGCCAAGAGATGGCTGGGTTACTTATGACTGATGGGGACAATGTTGTTAAGGAAATGGATAAAGCCAGAACGACAGCCTATGAGAGAGATGTCAAGAAAGTACAGACACCTTTTAACAATTTGATGAACTTATTTGCACAGACAGATGATGAAGAGATTTGCCACTTAGCATCTGGATTAACAGCATCAACAAAGATAAAGAATGACCTCCTTTCAACACACAAGCAAGGGAAAGAAGTGATGATAGTTTTTTTTCAAGAAGAGATTGCTGAGTTCTGAAGTTCACTTTTATAATCCATTAAATATTATAATCCATTAAAGTAATTAAAGCTGGCCAAATTTGCAACCACAGCACTTTCTAAAGTTAAGATCTCTGAAAGGGATGTCATGATACAAGCAGACAGGAATTTGTTTGCTCGCCTTCTGGTCATGGCCCAGACACAATCCATGGATCTTTGTGAAGTTTTTAAGTACTCACTTGGACCTTTGCCCTGGTCTCTTGCATCTGCTGACGGCTCACTGGGTAAGACCAATAAATCGAAGTTGCTGGAGTTGTTAACTAAGGACTTTGACCCAATAGAAGATGTTCCACCTCCCTCTGTGATAACAGTTGATGGAATGGCTGTACTTCAATCTCAGAAGCAGGTTCCTGAGACATTTGAAGAACTTGCACTTGCTGTTTTCTATCATGTTGTCCCTCTGACAAGTCTCACAAGAAGAACTGACTTTGTCACTGATCGATATCCAGAAATATCTATAAAGCATCTTGAGAGAATGAAGCAAGAGAATGAAGGAGTTGTCAAAGTGAAAATCATGGGAAGTGCTCAAAAGTGCTCTAAACAGTGGAAGAAGTACCTCAGCAGCAGCGAGAACAAAAGTGAAATATAGCTGCTAGTGGCAATAAAGGGCCCTCCTACTCGAGGGCTGTCGCTACACGAGAGGCTCACTTTGGGCATGGGGATATCTTCAGAACCCTGATATCTTCTAACCTGTGAAGTTTTAGCTCTATCAGGCAATGCATGGTGAATTTATGACAGACTTCCTGTTTGCATGGCGAAACATACAAATTTATTGGTTTGCCATTTCAACATCATGCAAGATTTCACAAATCCTGTCACAAGTCAATTGGCTAAAACAATGTGCATTTCAGTTTTGTTCATCTTGGGGCACCTCACACATCTACCAATTTTGACACGGATAGGTGAAACTATATACCGGGCAGAAATCTCACTGATGTGGGGGCACTATGGAGTCCCCTGGACACACCCGGGGTCAAGCCTCTATCCCTGAATAGCGGTGGCCAGGACTGATGTGAGTACCAAATTTCATGAGTCAAAGTTTTTAGGCAATGGAAATAAATACCGTCCAGGTCCAAATGGTGGTGCTATAACCGAGGGTCAAATTGGGCATGTGAATATCATCAGAACCATCATATCCTATAACCTGTGAATTTTTAGCCATATCAGGCAATGCACAGTGAATTTATGACAGGCTTCCTGTTTGTGTGGTGTAACATAAATTTACTGGTTCACCATTTCAACATCTTGCAAGATATTGCCAATCCCTTCGCAATTTGAAATCAGCAACATCCTGACATGACTGATACCAAATATGTCATGAATCCAACAAACCGCCTAGGAAGAGTACATCAAAATGTAACACATGTTTTGGCAATGGAGTCATTACTGTCCATGTCCACATGGTGGCGATATACCAGTGTGTGTATTTGGGCATGCTGAGATCTTCAAAACTGTGAGATCTTCCTATAAACTGTGAAGTTTGAGCCATATCAAGCAATGCATGGTGAATTTATGACTCACTTCCTGTTTGCGTGGCGCAATGTATAAGTTTATTGGTTTGCCATTTCAACATCTTATGACATATTGGAAATCCCTTCACAATTTAACATCAGCAACATCTTGAGATGACGTATACCAAATATGGCATGAATCCAACAAACCACCTAGGAGGAGTTTGTTAAAACGTAACTTGTCAAAATGCACAAAGCCAAAAATCTCTCACCTCCTGTTGAGTATGCCTGATACAATGTATACTGCAATTTTGTTCGTCTAGGGGCACTCCACACACCTACCAAATTTGACATAGATAGGTGAAACTATATACCAGGCAGGAGTCTCAATGACATGGAGGCGCTATGGAGTCCCCCAGACACACCTGGGGACAAGCCCCTAGGGCTGAGTAGTGGTACGCATGTCTGATGTGTCTACCAAATTTCATGAGTTTTCGAATATGTACAAAGTGTCAAATCTGTACTTTTGAACTAGGTGGTGCTATGGAGTTAATGAAGCCCACATAGACGAATTTACCAAATCACCTCAAATTGTATCATAGGACAAACATATGTACAAAATTCCACGAGTTTTTAGCCATTGTAAGCCCCTCAAAACAGCATGGGAAAAATAAAAAATCCTGCATTCCATCCAACATGGCTGACTTCATGTTGGGTGGGGTCAAATACAGCCAAGTGAAATTTGTCCTGTATCACAAGAGTATTGATCACACTAAATCTCATACCAACCCGAGCAACTTCATCTCAACCACAGCTTGTTCTCGGGGGTGCTATAGAGCTCCAGGACCATGCCCAGGCCCTTGCTCAAAGTACCTTTGTGATTTTACAGACATTTGATCAGTATGCCAAAATTTGAGTTTTCGAGCATCACAAGTGCCTCAAAAACGAGTTTTCGTGTGGATAATAATAATAATAATAATAATAATAATAATAATAATAATAGGCTGAAAACAATAGGGCTTTGCACCTATGGTGCAGGTGCTCGGGCCCTAATTATTGCAATTTCTTTTGAAAGAATGGTCACAAGACAGATACAGTCATATGATTAGCAATCACCACCTATTTTTTTGCTTTCAAGATGAAGTGTTTCCATCTTTCTGTTGTCAATAATAAAGTACTGTGTGAAGAGATCTTGGAACTGAGCAGCAACCACAAAGAAGCAGACACAAAGCTACTTCTCCATGCCAAACATGCTGCAGACAGTGGCGAAAGCACCGTTAATCAAGTCTCAAGGTACAGATGTGGCAATCCTTACTTGTCATCTTAACAACCAAATTCCAGCACACCTACTTGTCATAAAGAAAGTAAAAACAAGAGTGGCATACCGTATCTTGATGTATCAGCAATATGAGATGTGGCTGGTCCTCTGTTTTGCAATGATCTACCTGGCTTACACACATTCACTGGTTGTGACTCAGTCAGTTTGTTTTCAGGCAAAGGGAAGAAGGCTCCACTAAAGTAGTGCAGCATCAATGAAGCAGACTGCCAAACCATGGCAATGCTTGGTGAATCATTCATCATTGATGATGCTCTCTTTTCTGGCTGGGAAAAGTATGTTTGTCACATTGTATGGTTATCCAGAAGTATCTAGAGTCAACAACTGCTGCTCCCAAATGTTTGCTCATGAACACACAGTTACACTGTCTACTACTTTGCCAAGATGCATTAAAACAACACACAATGTGAGCAAACTACCAAGCTGCTGTCTAGCGATGTGCATTGGTTACGAATCCTGAAGTTCTTTCTCCTGAGGGTCATGGATGGATAATTAAGGAAGGCCACATAGAGTTACATTGGCTGTCACTCCCTCCTGCACCAGCAGTACTTTTAGACTTGGTCATATATGTGTGTATTGGTTACTGTTCAACTGGCCACTGTTCGTGCAACAGAAATGGCTTATCATATACAGATGCTTACCAGTGCAGTAACCAGTGCCAAAATCCCCATGATATCTGGGAAGATACTGGTGAGTATGATAATGAAGAAGAGGACGATGATGATGATGATGAATAACTATTCTGTTCGACTTGTATCTAATTTGAAGAAAAAATGGATTTTATCCACATAGAGTTAAACTTTCTTCTATTGTTGCCAGATCATCACAGGGATAGCACATTTGAGACAAACAACCATTCACACCTATGGTCAATTTAGAGCCACCAATTAGCCTAACCTGCATGTCTTTGGATTGTGGGGGAAACCGGTGCAAACCCACACAGACATGGGGGGAACATGCAAACTCCACACAGAAAAGCCCCTGTCAGCCACTGGGCTCGAATCCAGAACTGTCTTGCTGTGAGGCAACAGTGTTAACCACTACACCACCATGCTGCCTGATATAAATGAACTTTTTGTTATTTTCCTACTTGAAAAGAGAACGATAAATAGTCAAACATTCATATGAGTATTACATGATTATAAATGCATGTTTATTTGGGTCTCGTGGAAAATATTTTGCTGACTTTTGCAAGAAGTTTCTAAAACAGCTAAAACCGGAAGTAGCTTTTCTATCAACTTCCGGTTAGACAGATGTGCATAAAAAGTGTTTTTTTTTTTTTTTATTTAATCAGAAAATACTTGTGCTTTTATTCTCTGAAACAAGTTTACAAAGTCAGGAAAAGGTGTTTTTAATAAAAATATCATGCTCAATGATGTCTGGAAGTGTACAAAAAAAACCCTAACTTTTTGAAGTTTTGATCCTGGTTTATGAGCAAAAAAAGCACAATAAATTCACAATTCTTTGTATTTTTCAATTCTTTGAAATCTGCAAAGCCTTTTCTGTGGACTTCAAGAAATCAATCAGTAAAATGCGCTTGTAAATATTGTATTGAACACTTTGAACATCTTTACCTCGGGTGACGGTCAGTAGCCTTCTTCGTCTGTCAACATGGGTGTTCCAACAATTTTCGCACTAAAAATGTTGTTTTTGCACTTTTTATGACTTAATGCAAAGACAGAGGGGTTGTAGGCTTATGTAAGGTAGAATTATGTAAGGTAGATTATGTAAGGTAGAATTTGATGCCTGCAGCACATGCCAAAAACCTGTTCGGACAAAGGCATTATTACCATTGTGTTGCATCACTTTTCCTTTTAATAACACTTTTTAATCATATGGGAACTGAGGATACTAATTGTTGCAGTTTTGCAATTGGAATTTTTGTTCATTCTTGCTTGATACAAGACTTCAAGCTGTCTGTGGTCGCTGTTGTCTGATTTTCCTCTTCATGATGCATTCTCAATAGGAGACAGGCCAGTCAAGCACATACATTCTGTATCTATGAAACCATGCTGTTATAGCCCATGCAATATGAAGCCTGACATTGTCCTGCTGAAATAAGCATGGACTTCCTGGGAAGAGATGTCGCCTTGATGGCAACATATTTCTCTCTAAAATCCCAATATATGTCTCCACTTCAATGGTACCTTCACACACATGCAATTTATTGATACCGTGGGGACTGATGTAACCCAGATGCATGAAGGTAAATCCCACACCATCTGCACAGCCATCGCAATGCCACCGGGCAACAGCACTCAGAACACCATGCCATGGATCCACAAAGTAAGCACCGAAGCACCACCGGACAGAGTGCTGGGCAGCTCTGATGTTAAAGAGGGCAGTGAGCTCACTGCAGTCAATAGTGAACAGAACATGCACCATCCATAACGGACCAAGGCCTGAGGAACCCGACGCCCAAAACTGGGTCATACTTTACACAACTTGGGAACAGGACACACTTTAGAAACACTCTCTCTTTTGGTAGAAATTCTGTTGTTTGCGAGGACCATTTTGAGTGTGATTGCTCTGCAAAGATTCTACAGGCCGAGCTCTTGGGTTACGCAAGTTGCGTTAGACTCAAACCCGATGTTGTGCCAATGATATTCCAACACCATCCATGGAAAAGGGATTCAGGCCATGCAATCTGATTAACTAGAATAGAATAGAATATAAACTCCCACTCGGCTTCGAGCTATCACTAGCCTGTATTTAGACAATAGAAACTATTGTGGCACATTGCATGTCGATACCTGTATTCACACATGCAATAAATAAATAAACAAATAGACTTTATAGCTAGCATGGACACACACATACAAGTGCATCTAAAAAAAAATTGAATATCATGAAAAAGATTTTTTTTTTGTAATTTCATTCCAAAAGGTAAACTTTCATAATTTAATTTTTCATTACATGTAAAGTGAAATACTTCAAGTCTTTTTTTAATTTTTATTTTGATGATTATGACTTAGAGATCATGAAATCCACCATCTCAAATTATTAGAATATTTCTTAAGATCAATCAGAAAAGGATTTATAATACAGAAACATCCAGCCTCTGAAAAATATGGTCATTTATACACTCCGTACTTGGTTGGGGCTCCTTTACCCTGAATTACTGCACCAATGTGGCATGGCATGGAGGCAGTCAGCCTGTGACATTGCTGAGGTGTTATTGAAGCCCAGGTTGCTTTGATAGCTTGTCTGTATTTTTGGGTCAGGTGTTTCTCATCTTTCTCTTGACAACATCCCATAGATTCTCTATGGGGTTCAGGTCAGGCAAGTTGGGTGGCCTATCAAGCACAGCAAGCTCATGGTCAGCAGACCATTTCATAGTTTTGGCACTGTGGGCAGGTGCTAAGTTCTGCTGGAAAAGGAAATCAGCATCTCCATAAAGCTTGTCAGCAGATGGAAGCATGAAGTGCTCTAAAAGCTCCTGATAGACAGCTGTGTTGACTTTGGACTTGATAAAACATGGTGGACCTTAGATTCTGTGCCTCTCCACTTTTCCTCAAGACTATAGGACCTTGATTTCAAAATTAAATGCAAAATTTGCTTTCATCTGGAAAGAGGACTTTGGACAACTGAGCAACAGTCCAGTTCTTTCTCTCCTTAGCACAGGTAAGATGCCTCTGACATTGTCTCTGGTTCAGGTGCAAGTTGATATTAGGTTTGTGACAGTTGTAGCCCCTTTCCTGAAGACATCTGTATGTAGTGACTCTTGATGCACTGACACCAGCCTCAGTCCACTCCTTGTGAAGGTCACCCAAGTTTCTGAATCAACTTTTCTTGACAATCCTCTCAAGGCTGCAGTCATCCTTGTTGCTTGTGCACCTTTTCCAGACAGCTTTCTCAGCAATGATCTTCTGTGGTTTTTGTGGAGGGTGCAATGAGCATTTTCTGGACAACTTTCAAGTCAGCAGTCTTCCCCATGATTGCAGTTGTGTGTACTGGATTAAACTGAGAGATGTGTGGCATTTATGCTGTTTGAATAGTAATTTACTCAAACTTAAGATAAAATTCTCATATTTTGAGGGGGGTTTTGTGCTGTAGGCCATAATTATCAAAATTAAAATAGAAAAATGCTTGAAACATTTTAGCCTATGTGTAATGAGTCTAGAATATATTAAATTTTCACTTTTTTAAATAACTAATGGAAAATGAACTTTTTCATGATATTCTAATTTTTTGAGATGCACCTGTATACATAAACATGCACACACACTGAGTTTCTATGTACAAAAGGCTGTTTACTGATTTATGAGTTCTCCATCTGTTGATGGTCCTCTCACATTAGGCTACCATGCTATCATATATGTTTATCCTTCCTGAGGGAAGATGACCATCTTTAATAATGACATCAGGCATCCATAATTGTTGTCAATACATGTGTTCTCAGGTGGCTAAGGTCAATCTTTACATGGAATGTGCAGGGGCAGTGAGGGCAGGACAGTGAAAGAAGCTACTCATGGGCAGAGGTGGTGCTGTTTTCTTGTGCTTTACATGTTGTGCGTTTTGACTTGACCACAGCAATGCACTGCTTTTCGTAGCTAGTGGCACCTTTGGATATTGTTGTATGCCATGCAGAGCGATTCTGAGCAAAGGTCTTCCAGTTTTTATGGTCGAAGCCAAAGTCTTTCAATGAGGTTTTGAGCATGTCTTTATATCTCTTTTTATGGCAACCATGTGATCAAGCTCCAGTTGCTAATTCTCCATACAGGATGTGCTTCAGGAGATGTGCATCAGACATCTGAGTGACATGACCTGCCAGCAAAGTCGAGTCATGCAAAGCATTGCAAATATGCTGATAATTCCTGACTGTTCCAGAACTTCTGTGTCTGGGATCCTGTCTTGCCATTTTATCTTCATTAGCTTGCGAAGGCAATGGAGATGGAAGCAGTTAAACTTATTTACATGTCTCTGGTAAACAGTCCAGGTCTCAGATGCATATCAGAGAGTAGGGAGGACTACTACTCTATAGACTTTGAGCTTGGTTGAGAGGCTTACTCTTTGACGTCCCCACACTGATGAACATAGCCTTCCAAAAGCAGTGCTGGCTTTGGCTATTCTCATGTCTATTTCATCATCAATTTGTACCCAATGAGACAGGGTGCAACCAAGGTAAGTGAACTTGTTCATGGCTGTGAGGTTCACTTTGTTCACGGTGATAACTGGCTCTTGGTATGCCTTTCCTGGAGCAGGTTGATACATTGCCTTTGGCTTTTTCATGCTGATTGTGAGTCCAAAGTTGTCACATGCAGTGGAGGACAGATCAAGGCTATGCAGCATGTCTGTGGCACTTCCAGCACACAAAGCACAGTCATCAGCAAACAGGAGGTCATGCAATCTAGTTATGTGGACTTTGGTCTTGGCCTGGAGGTGACGCAGGTTAAAGAGTTAACCATCTGTTCTGTACCTGATGTCTATACCTGGGTTATGGTCTCAGTAACCGTCGATAAGCACAGCTGTGAACATAATGCTGAAGAGTGTTTGTGCCAGAACCCAGCCTTGTTTAACTCTGCTTGTGACTGGGAAAGTTGCAGAAGCTTCACCTTCATCAAGTACATGGGCCTGCATCCCATCATGGAACTGTCACACAGTCTGGATGAATCCATCAGGACATCTCAACTTGCTCATAATTTTCAAGAGGCCTTTACAACTGACTGTGACAAATGCCTTTGTTAGGGCCACAAAAGTGATGTAAAGGTCAGCATTCTCTTCTCAGCACTTTTCCTGTAGTTGGTGGGCAGCGAACATCAAATCCATTGTTCCGTGGCCTTTCCTGGAGTCACACTGACTCTCGGGCAGAAGGTGTTTTTCAAGGAGTGAGTTATGTCTGTTGAGGAGGACCCTGGCTAGGATCTTGCCAGCAATGCATAAAAGTGAGATTCCACAGTGATTGTCACAGATTTGCTGATGGCTCTTGCATTTGTACAGGTGGATTATGGAGGCATACTTGGAGGAATTACTGTCTGTACCCATATGGACTTGAACAGCTCAGTCAGCTTGTCACAGAGCAGTGGTCCACCATGCTTGTAGACCTCAACTAGGATAGCATCAACACCAGTAGCTTTGCTACTTGACATTTGACATATTGCTTTCTCTACTTCAATATTAATAGGTGGAACATCGAGTTCATGGTTGATTGGAACCTAAGGAAAATGGTTGATGGCCTCATCATTGATGTTCAATGGTCTATTGAACATGTTCAATGGTCTATTCAAAGTGCTTGCCCCATCTCTTCAGTATCTGTTTGTGGCAGCGGGGGTGTGGTCAAGGGCTGATTTGTGAATGGAAGCCGGGGAAGGTGAGTGACAAAATGGAAGCACATGTTGTGGATTAATGTGCTGTGTCTGTGTGTTTGCATGCAGTGATGGGGAGCAGATAAAAGGGGGAGAGGAACAGAGAGAGTTGTCTTCCCCTGGCTGAAATCATGCCTGTGAGTTGTGGCAGTTATAATCAGTTTAGTCTGTTGAAAAGCATGTTTCTTTTTGAGTTGTGGTTTTGAAATAAAACCAAAAGTGAACCTGAACCAGCCTGCCTCTTCATTCAGCAGCGACCAAGATCAGGGACACGTTAGACTGTTTATCCGTGAGCAGTGTGGTCCCATCAGAACTGAGAAGTGAAGATGTGAAAGCTTGATGAAGACCATAGACTGTTCTGACAGCATTATAAAAATACTTCATATCATTCGAGTCTGAATAGTGCTGGATCTCGTCCACCTTCTTGCTCAGCCAACTGTCCTGCATCTTTCTCAGTTTGGCCTGAAATTTGTGGCAGATGTTGCTGAATTCCGCTTTCTTCAAAGGTGACTGGTTGTTCAGGTAAGCTCGGTGCAGTCTGTGTTTTTCACTGAGCAGCTGCTCAATCTCCTCATTGTTCTCATCAAACCAGTCCTGGTTCTTGTGGTTATTTGTGCCAAAGATGTTGTAGGCAGATGAGTAGATACTATTCTGGAGGAAGACCCAACTCTCCTTGATGTTGTCTGTAATAAGAGCATCTTCTATGCATCCTTGAACAACTTCTAGGAACTGCTGATTGATTTGCCCTTTCATCAGCCATGAAACATTAAGGTGCTTTGGAGCTGGCCTCCCTGAGGATGTCTCTTTGGAAGGATCCTGTTCATCTTTGACACTATGAGCCGGTGATCGGTCCAGCATTCAGCACCACACATTGACTTTGTTACACATTCATCCTGCCTATCTCTTCTTCTCATTATATCATAATCAATAAGGTGCCAGTGCTTTGATCATGGATGCATCCATGATGTTCTGTTGTGTGCTGGTAGGTGGACAACTGTGTTAGTAACAAGAAGTTCATGTTCTGCACAGAACTGCAGAAGGAGAAGGCTGTTGCTGTTACACTTCCCAAGACCATTCTTACCGATGATGCCATCCCAGGCTGTGTTGTCAGTACCCGCTCCAGCATTGAGGTCACCAATAATAATCAGCTTTTCTGACTTTGGTGTAGTTGTAAGGGAGTGAAGGTCTTCATAGAATTTCTCCTTTATATCGTCTGGATTGGTCATTGTAGGAGCATAGACACTGATGACTGTGGCTTGCTTATTACCTGGGAGTTTTAGCTTGAGACTCATAAGTCTGTCATTGATGCCTTTGAGAAGGCTCAGGAGTTTCCTGACAAGTTCATTCCTTACAGCAAAGCCAACACTAGCCTCACACCAGTCCCCTGATGCTTGTCTGATCCAGAAGAATGTGTAGCCTGCTCCAGCTTCTGTTAGCTGACCTTCGTCTGCAAGGCGTGTTTCACTAAGTGCTGTGCAGCCCACTTTATATCTAGCCAGCTCTCTAGTCGTGAGTGCTGTTCTCCTCTCAGGTCTGTCAGCCTGGGTGTTGTCTATTAGGGTGCGCACATTCCATGCACCAAAAATGATTGAGGTCATTTTGACTTTCTTCTTTCCCTTTGTACTGCTGTGATATGATCCTGCCAGCCATGGCATGCTGGCCAGATTGATGGTGAGGCACACAATGTTGAGAGCACTTTTTCTAGCCCCTTCTTCATGCCAGGAGGTGAACAAAGTGATCCTAAAGAGGGCTGCTCAGTTGTTCAGGGGACTGCTGAATCACACTGCTGCCTCAGTTCCAGTGAGAGATGACCACATGGTCTGAGCCACCTATGTGTAGGTCTGTGGCAACAGCTCCCAGCATATCCACACCTGCTGCTTTCTCACTTGCCCATCACCACAGGACTTTGGAAGATTTATGAATGCGTGATGAATGTTGATGAAGATGACTTGTGCGTGATTTGGATTTAAGCGAGGGGGAGTTGCGCAGCATCAGCCTCACTCTATTCCTTTGCTTCACCTAGATCCAGTGGCAGGACAGGGTTACACCAAGGATATTATGGTCTATAATCCATTTCCACCACAGGCTTGTGTGCAATGTATATTTCCAAACTGGGTTTACCTGTAAAAAAATTAATGACAGTGCCCGTATTATATCACATAAAAGTCTGTGCTCTTTACAACAAACACATTTAGTGTTAGTTTTCCACTTGACACACTTTCAACATCAGCACCAGATAGCTTCCAAACCCTTTGACCTGCTTTCCTGACTTTGCACTTGCAAAGCACCACTGATTTCATCATTAAAATCATCTGATAATTCGCTGCTGAAATCATTTGCCACATGTAGATAGTCCTTTTACCAAGGTTCATATAGGCATCTGGTTTTTCCATGATCCATACTGACTTGAAGATAATTATTTTTCATCCAACTAAATCCAGGCTAATAATTATGTTTACACTGGCTACACTTACAGTGGGGCAAAAAAGTATTTAGTCAGCCACCAATTGTGCAAGTTCTCCCACTTAAAAAGATGAGAGAGGCCTGT
>JAODLJ010000004.1:28102081-28112158 GCA_027576115.1 Cathorops melanopus
GCATGTCTTTGGACTGTGGGGGAAACCGGAGCACCCGGAGGAAACCCACGTGGACACAGGGAGAACATGCAAACTCCGCACAGAAAGGCCCTCGCCGGCCACGGGGATCAAACTCAGGACCTTCTTGCTGTGAGGCGACAGCGCTAACCACTACACCACCGTGCCGCCGTATATATATATATATATATATATATGCATTGACTCCTGGTGTTTTGTATGAGAAAGGTAATGAAATGAGGGGTATGCATTTTTGTGAAACCAATGAGTCAAGGTTTCTATATTTTATTACTATATTTTTGGGGATATATATAACATTTTGGATGAGGATGTCATTTCCCCTATAATTTCCCCTATATTTGTACATACCTCCTACTAGCAGAATGGAACCATATAGAATGTCCTTTGTTGATTCTGTTTGGCTTCTATAGGAATACGTTCTTCTGGAAGGGGAAGGGGAGAATCAGTAGCTACTGCATTCCTCCAGAACACACAGACACATGATACAAATCCATAAAACAATGCCCACATTCAGAGAAGTCAGTGTGAAGAGGGCAATCTCTCATTTTACTGGTTTAAGCAGGAATTAAAAGGTCTAATTTGCTTTTCGTGTCAATTTCAAATAATGGTAGATACAATGCTAAAATGGATGCAACAGATGTCATTGTCTTTAAAATTCTTTAAAATTTCTTGTTTGAAAACTTGTGTGAGTTTGGACATGATGTTTGCTTTTGCATATGAAGAGTCTGTTTGAATAGTAAGCCCATGCTCTGACTTTAGTTCAGCAAATCAAACACATCAAGTACATTATTGAGTGCCCAGATTGTCATAAAATATATAATATTTACTGCCATTGTGAAAAAGAAACAAACATAGTGAAATATTTTGTATCACTCTAAATGTAGTTATATAAGAAAGATTTTAATTAAAGCTGTCACATAATCAAACTGGTACTGAACCCAAAAATCATACATCACTTTCCTTATCATACAGATAAGAGACACTGGATTTATTTATTATTATTATTATTTTGAAAACATCATATTTTGGATCCTACTCCAGAACTCAAAAAATGCTACTCTAGTTTGGATCCTACTCCAAACTAGGCTTTTCTATTATGCCATTTATACTGTATATGATTAATTTGGGATTTTGTGTCCAATGTTTGTACAGATATACCAGAGATATGTTATAATGAGAATGGCAAATAATCTACAGAGCAAGACTGTCAGTTCAGCAGGCAACAGATGATGTAACAGCAGAAAGGTGTCCAATAAGGCAAACTGACAGAAAATGCAAATTGTTAGGCAAAAGGCAGAGTCAAAAAACAGGCAATGGTAAGGTGAGGTACAAAGAAGATACTGTATCAAAGGCAGAGGCAAAAGAGCAAAATCCAAAAATACAAAGTCATAACCAGAATAACAGTGCAGGAGAGCAAAGGCTTGGTAAAGTCAGACCAATAGTAACGGAGCGTTTACTTCACAATGAACCAGTGCAGTGAGTGGGCTTAAGTAGTGTGTTGTGGTGATTTTGTCCAGGTGTGGAAAGTCAGTATTCAGGAGACTGTGAGTGGTGAAGTGCAGGGTGGGTGTTGTAGTCCATGGTGGCTATATTTGAAGACCACTGTGAATTCTGGGAAATGGAGTCTTAAGTGCAAGCAGATGCAGATGTGACAGAACCCCCACCCCAAGAAGCTCACTCTGGGAGTATTAATTTTTCTTGGGCAACCCCAGGGGCATGAGCCTGGTTTATTGGGTTGCTTGGCATGGAAATTTTGGCACAGGA
The DNA here is from genome assembly GCA_027576115.1 of Cathorops melanopus. Taxonomy (NCBI): domain Eukaryota; kingdom Metazoa; phylum Chordata; class Actinopteri; order Siluriformes; family Ariidae; genus Cathorops; species Cathorops melanopus. The sequence goes on from JAODLJ010000004.1 coordinate 28,103,864, forward strand.
GAAGGTCCAGGATGTCTTTTCAGGGACCCAGCAGTGCTCTTCAGGGCTGTAGCCCTCCCATGCCACCAGATACTCTAGTTTGCTCTCTTTGTGGTAAGAGTTTAACTGACCTATGTAGGCTGGTTGTCTGTCAAGGGTGAGGTGTGCAGAAGGAGAGGTGGAAGGAACATTGGTGGCTAAGGGTCCTGGAATGACAGGTTTCAGGCATGATAGGTGGAATGTGGGTGAGAGTCTCTGATGATCCAGCCCAGAACTTCCAAGTCCTGACCCATGCATTTGTGTTCCACTCCATGTTTCCCTGTGCTGTGCTAGCACACCTGCTATGCATTTTGCATTAGCTACTCTACAGATCAAAGTCAAAGTTCCTCCCATGCTAGGATCTGGTCTTCCCAGGCAGTCTACTGTCTCACTACTAACCAACTCTTTCGGCACATGGGTGCAGTGTTGATCTCTATTTCTATAGTCCTCAGCCTCTTGCCTATTATATAGCTAGGGTTACAGTGGGGGGCTAGTCTTCTGGTAACCCCAAGAGATTGACTCCCTACTCACATCTGTATTGTAGTGTGTGTTGTCAGATGGCAGTAGGTACCATTTTTATGACGGTCTTTGATATGACCTGTCTGCAAGTAGAACTCGTGTATCCTGGTCAAGTGGCAGACATGCTAACCACTAGGCCAGCTCATGGTTTACGCTACAGGTGCATCTAAAAAAATTAGAATATCATGAAAAATTCAATATTTTCCATCAGTTATTTAAGAAAGTGATAGAACATTGATGTCTAAGGGACTTGTTACAGTATTTCAAATGGGCTGATGTACATGGCACTGAGTTTTTTTTTGCAAGCTTGTGGGTTCCTGACACCATTGGTTGACAGCCATATCCAGTTGCCTGGGTTATATTGAGGGGGTTTCCCCTCTGTAACAGTCAGCGAAGTGCTTATACCCGAGTCCAACTTGCTTTTGGTGCCGGTGGACACTCTCGCACACTCATTCACTGCATTTGAACCATTCGTCAACAGTGGGTACATTAGTGGGAGAATTGTCCCATGGGAAGATAGGAGGTCAATAGCCATTGGAAGGACACAAGATGGGTGGAAGAGTGACAAAGAGTTCTGGGCATATTCAGCCCATTGTTAGAACTGCACCCAATCCCTCTGGTTTTTGGTGCAAAAGACTCTGAAAATACCCTATGGCTTGGTTGGCCCTTTCCACCTATCCATTCAAATGTGGGTGATGACCATATGTTTGGCTTACTGAAACTCCCAGTTTGTCCATAAATCTTGACTATAGTCGTGATTTAAACTGGGAACCACAATCACTCACTATATCTTCAGGGATGCCAAAATATCAAAACACATGGCTAAAGATTTATTCTGCAAATGCTGTGAGAGGGCTTGTTAGAAGGATAAATCTTAATGACTTGGAGAATTGGTTAATGATAACCATAATAACTGTGTTGCCTTGTGATTTAGGAAGATCTGCAATGAAGTATATGGCAATATGGGACCAAGGACACTGAGGCATAGGCAGTAGCATGAGTTTGCCCACTGGAAGTGCCCAGGGTACTGTGCACATGCTGAACATGAGGCAATGAAATGTTTGATATCTGTTAATATGTTTGTCACAATTATTAGGTTTTTTTAGCATTTGGTGGTGTGTTGGCTGCCAGGATGCCCACTGCAGGAGTAGTGTGTGCCCAGGTGATCAGCTGGCCCCAGAGGCATGGGGGAACATACCTGCTGGTGGGGCATTTGGCAGGAACATGATATGGCAAAGTTTGAGCAAGTTCTTGGTCGATCTCCCAAGTCAGGGCTTTGACAAAGCAAGCTGGAGGAATAATGGGTGCTGGTTACTGAACTGGAGCTGTGGATGAATAGATACAGGACAGAGTCAGCTACTGTGTTCTGAAAGCCAGGCCTGTAGGCTATGGAGAACTAAAAATGTGTGAAGAGAGCCCAGCAGGCTTGACAAGGACTCAGTAATTTATCAGTCTTCAGATACTCCAGATTTTTTGATCACTCAAAATAGTAAATGGATAGGTTGCCCCCTCCAGCCAGTGTCACCACTTCTCCAGTGCCAGCTTGACAGCTAAAAGCTCCTGGTTATCAATATCCTAGTTCTGTTCTGTGGGGTAAGTTTTTTAGAGTAGACAGATACAGGATGCAGCTTGGGATTTTTGCCAAAATACTGAGATAGTACTGCTCTAATGCTGGATTCAGATGCATCAACCTCTATGACGAAAGGCTTAGTAGGATCAGAGTGTTTCAGAATGGGGTAGATGTAAAAGCTGTGTTGAGTTGGAAGAAGGCTCTTTCAGGCTCTTGGTTCCAGTGGAGGCATTTGAGGCCCTTTTTGAGCAGGGTTGTGAGTGGAGTGGTAATGGAACTAAATCATCTGATGAATCTCCTGCAGAAGTTGGCAAATCCTAGAAAATGTTAGAGCTCCTTAATTGTAGTAGGAGTGGGCCAAGTGGTGACTGCAGAAACTTTATCTTTGTCCATAGATAAACTGATCATCTGAACTGATAACATATCCTAGAAAGGAGATTTGGGTGACATTAAAATCACATTTTTCAGCTTTGACAAGGAGTTAATTCTTAAAGATTTGAGCTAAGACGTGCTTAACATGATTTACATGACTTTCCAGGGTAAGGGAGTAGATCAAGTTATTGTCAATGTAGACAAAATTGAATTTGAAATGGCACAGAAGAAAGCCCATATGGCATCATGCAGTACTCATAATGGCCAGAGGTGATGCTAAAAGCTGTCTTCCACTCATCACCTACCCAGATGCACACCAGATTGTAAGCACTGCATAGGTCAAGCTTAGTAAACACTTTAGCTGAGCAGGGTTGTTCAAGAGCTGAGGGACTTAAAGGCAAGGAGTAAGGGTACTTTAGTGTGATCTGGTTGAGTCCTCTATTAGCAGTGCATAGCCTCAGGCCCCCTCCTTTCTTCTCCACAAAAAAGAAAGCAGCAGAAGCAGACAAAAACATGCAGTGTGTGTGTGTGCGTGTGCGCGCGTAATTATTCTTTTTCTAACCCCTAAGTGGTATAATTAAATGTAAAAAAAAATTGTCCTTGAGGAAAAATTATATATGTGTCACACCACAGAATTTTTGTACCAGATGCTCTGTTTACATAATGCATAAAAATGGCGTTGAAAAGTGTGTGATATTTTGCACTGTTTTTGGTGGCTGATCCAGTAGCTATCAACAAATAATTACCTCAATAGCACCCCTACAGGATACATTTACCATGTTTAACATCATCCATGACTGTGTTGGATTGAGGCTGGTTCTAGAGGACTTGAGACAGGGACTGGTTTTAAATGACTACCATGTAGTTACTGTCCAGAGCTGAAAATGAGTCACTCAATAGCGTGCATTCATTGGACATGTACTCACTGATTTTGAGCCCTGGTCTCCATGTTTTCAATACAGCATGTTCAGAGGTTAGAAAGAATAAAATCACATTTTATGACTGACTATCTTGTATCAACAATAGTTCTAGCATTGTTGGTAATATTTTGTAGAGGTTAAAGTTGGTCCCATGTGAGAAACAGAGTACTGGTGACTAATATTCTGACATAATTGTCACAGTGCCAAAAATGAATTTGGCATGGTGCTAACCAATCAATGAGGCATCAAATTAAATTACCTATACATGTTTTGCAAATTCATAATAAAAGTAGTGTCATTCTGGTCCAAAAATACAGTTTAGACCCAGCTAAAATTCCATGTACATCATGGACATTTTGAAGGCTTTCTGCTTGGAAAATGGACCATTTTGGGTTGTGCGCACATGATTTCATGTCAGATTTACAGTAACTTCCTTTGGTCCAATTTCACTTTGGCCTGTATTTCCTGCATACGGAGATTTGGTAGTGTAATGCAGCAGGTATAACTCAAAATCCATAATCTGAGTGTGGCAGCGAGGGCGTGGCCGAGTGTCAGTCTGTGAATGGAGGTGGAGTCACGGAAGGTGAGTGGTCGTATCGCTACACCTGTTGTCAATTAATGTGCGTTTGCGTGTCTTTTACAGTGATAGCACCCTATAAAAGGAGTGAGAGGAGGAGAGTTCAGAAGAGAACACGATAGTAGTCTGTGTGTATGAGTGTGTGTTTGAGTGTCCCCAACAGACAGAGTTGTGCTGGAAAGCAAAAATAAAAATAACTCAAGCAAATAACAGCCTGCCGTACTTCTGTGCTCCACCCACATCCGGAACGTTTCTACACTGAGCATCTGGTATGAAAACCCATATGCTACTTAAAGAGACATTGTAATATTTGTTCTATCCTTAGAAAGCTGGAAGTTGGAAAAATAATGAAAGTAAATTACGTGAGGCAGTTATTTCAGACCTTTTCCTACAATGTGGTATTTAGAATAATGCAACTTAATCCACAAGTCTTATTTTCCTATATTACATAAATTAATGCTTTTGACAGTGTTTACTGTTAGTAGTAGTACTAGAATTAATATCATTGCTATGGTTTTCACTAACTTTGTTTTATTTCAGAAAATAAAATGGGGAGATTTACTGAAGATGAGGACTGTAGGTGCAATAGGACTGGAGACCAGGGGTTTAAGCAGTGATACGTGAAAGGTGGGGTGAACACATCACATGGTGAGTGGTAAAGCCAGTCTGAAGGAACATGGATTAATTACCTTGCTGATGAGGAAAGGTCCTAGGTACCTGGGAGCCAGCTTGTGGGAGACGGTTCTGAGTGGCAGGTGGCGTGTGGAGAGCATGATTTGTTGCCCCACCCGGTAGGTGGGCGCCTTAGAGCGACATTTGTTGGCCTGCCTCTTGGATGCTAGGGAGGAATGAATGAGTCTTCTCCGGGCCATTGCCCATGTCCTCCTGCAGCGGTGTATGAAGATCTGGGCTGAGGGTATGGCGACCTCCTCCTCCTGGCTGGGGAACAGTGGTGGTTGGTACCCTAGTGAGCACTGGAATGGAGAGAGACCTGTGGCAGAGGAAGAAAGAATGTTATGTGCATATTCGATCCAAGGTAGGTACTTGCTCCAAGAACTGGCATCCCTGGACGCCTTGCACCTGAGTGCAACCTCCAAAGCCTGGTTAGTCTGTACTGCCTGGCCATTGGTCTGTGGGTGGAAGCCTGAGGAGAGACTACAGGTGGCCCTGAGGAGTTTGCAGAAGGCTCTCCAGAACTGTGCAGTGAACTGAGGACCCCAGTCAGAAACTATGATGGTAGGCAGACCATGTAGGCGGAAAAAGTGGTGGATGAGTAGTTCTGTGGTCTCTTTGGCGGAGGGGAGCTTGGGCAGAGGAATGAAATGGACAGTCTTGGAAAAATGGTCAATGACAGTGAGGATGCATGCATTGCCAACTGAGTTGGGGAGTCCTTTGATGAAGTCCAGGGCGATGTGAGACCAGGGTCAATGAGGAATCGGGAGGGGTCTTAGCAAGCCGGCAGGGGGTCGATTGGCTGTCTTGTTCCAGGCACATGTGTCGCAGGCTGCCACGAACTCCTGGATGTCTTCCTTGATGGATGGCCACCAGAAGCGCTGTTGGATGAGTGCCAGGGTTTGAGCAGCTCCTGGGTGACAAGCCAACTTGGAGCCATGACCCCACTGCAGCATCTGGGTTCACACAGAACAGGGAACAAACAGATGGTTAGGTGGTATGTTGCTTGAATTACCTTCTCTGGGGTCCTGCTCCAGGGCCTTCTGCACCAATGTCTCTCCCTCGAGTAGGGTGGCCCCCACCAGACAGCGTGGAGGGAGGATGGTTTCAGGCATACTAGACTCCTCCTGGCAGGCAGAGAATATCCTGGACAGGGCATCAGGTTTGCCATTCTTGGAGCGTGGGCAGTAGGAGAGCATGAATTGCAACCGGGAAAAGAAGAGAGACCATCGGGCTTGTCATGAGTTAAGGCATTTGGCAGACTTGAGGTATTCTAGGTTTTTGTGGTCAGTCCAGACAAAGAAGGGGAGATCCGACCCCTCGAGCCAGTGCCTCCACTCCTCCAGGGATAGCTTGATGGCCAACAGCTCTCTGTTGCCAATGTTGTAATTTTGTTCAGCAGGGGACAGCCGGCAAGAGAAGAAGGAGCAGGGGTGGACCTTGTTATCATTGGCCCTCTGGAAGAGAATGGCTCTGACCCCGGACTTGGAAGCATCAACCTCCAAGATGAACTGTTCGGTCGGATTGGGTAGGGTGAGAATGGGTGCTGTGGTGAACTTGCGCTTGAACATGGAGAAGGATTTCTCTGCTTCCTCCCCCCACTTGAACGAGGTCTTAATCGAGGTCAAGGCAGTGAGAGGTCCGGTCACCTTGTTGATGTGGATGAAGTGCCTGTAGAAATTGGTGAATCCCAGAAAACACTGGAGCGCTCGTCGCGAGGATGGGGTGGGCCAGTCAGCGACTGCCTCAAGCTTGAAGGGGTCCATCTGGATCCTAGCCGGGGAGATGATGAACCCCAGAAACGAGACAGAGCTCTGGTGGAATTCACTATTTTCTGCCTTGACAAACAGCTTATTTTCTAGCAGGCACTGGAGAACCTGCCGGACATTGCCCCAGTGTTCCTCCAGGGAGCGAGAGAAGATCAGGATGTCATCCAGGTACACAAAAATGAAGGTGTTAAGAAAGTCCCTTAGGACATCGTTGACGAGTGCCTGGAAGACTGCGAGCGCGTTGGTCAGGCCGAAAGGGACCACGAGGTACTCGTAGTGGCCAGTGGTGGTGTTAAAGGCTGTCTTCCACTCATCCCCCTCCCTGATCCTGACAAGATGGTAGGCATTGCACAAGTCCAACTTGGCAATTATCTTGGCTCCCTGGAGTAGTTCAAAGGCCATAGACATGAGCAGTAAGGGGTAATGGTTCTTGATGGTGATGGCATTGAGACCTCGATAGTCAATGCAGGGGCAGAACGACTTGTCCTTTTCCACGAAGAAAAATCCCACCCCTGCTGGGGAGGAGGAAGGGTGGATGATCCCAGCTGCCAGAGACTCAGAGATGTACTTCTCCATGGCTTGCCTTTCAATGGGAGAGAGAGAGTGGAGTTGCCCTTTGGGTGGTGCTATCCCGGGCAGGAGGTCGATTCCACAGTCATAGGGTCTGTGAGGAGGGAGGGACACTGCTTAGGTCTTGCTGAACACAAGTCTTAAGTCCAGATATTCTGGAGGCACGTGAGAGAGGTCGGGGAATTCGCTGGCTGAAGGCTGTGGTGGTTTGGCGGGAGGCAGAGTGGAGTTCAGGCAGGAAGCTAGGCAAGAATGGCTCCAGCTTAGGATGGTGTTGTCGGCCCAGTTAAGGTGGGAGTTGTGCTGTGTTAACCAGGGTAATCCTAGGATGATGGGTACGTGGGGGTCGTTCATGACAGAGTTGGATGGTTTCTGAGTGGTTACCGGAAATCCTCAGGGTGAGCGGGGTGGTAAGATGGGTGATGGTGGTCAAGCCGGTGCCATTGAGTGTCAGGACAGTGAGAGGGACGTCAAGGGTGAGTAGCGGGATTCTCAGATGCTTGGTGGTGGCGGAGCAGATCAGGTTCCTGTCTGCCCCTGAGTCACTGAGGGCCTGGAAATGGTGATGCTGGTTGTCGTGGATGATGACAGGGAGTAACAGATGATCAGCGGGTGGCTGTTCCGAGCATTGCCCACCAGGGCCCCTCGATTCACTGGTGGGCTCGTCCTTTTAGCGGGCAAGCTCGGCAGATGTGTCCTCACTGACTGCAGTAGAAGCAGGCCCCTGTGCTCTGCCGGCATTGTCGTTCCTCTGCTGACACCCGTACCTGGTCTACCTGCGTGGGTTCGAGGGACGAGGCAGGAGGTGGCGAGGAGGTGAAGCTGGGGCGGGTCTTCTCTCTCTCCTCTGTTGCTGGATCCGGGCGTCGATGCGGTTGGCGAGGTTCATGAGACTGGAGAGGTCCGACGGCAGTTCCCGCGGAACCAGCTCATCCTTAGTGGCGTCGGACAAGCCATGCAGGAACACGTCGACCAGGGTGCTCTCGTTGCAACCGCACGATGCCACCAATGTCCGGAACTCGATGCAGGGCTCGAAATTCGCAGTGGTCCGGTCGCCCGAGGTGACTTAATTTGTCATTTGACGGGTAGTTCCTGTCACTAGCCGTTGAAAATAAAAAATATATATGAAGCGAAGATTCAGACACACCATCAACTAAAGCCACCACATATTAAGCGCGTGCCGCGTTTGTGTTAATCGATGTGTTTATCAGCAGGACGGAAAATACCGAAGAATTCCGAATCATATCATGTACGAGTCAGGCTGTCGGTTTTTTCACTACTGCGCATGCATATAACGCATCTCGTTGA
>JAODLJ010000004.1:28563814-28574673 GCA_027576115.1 Cathorops melanopus
CCAAAAATCAAACTAAAACTACTTATACACTCCTAAAACTAGACTGAAATGAAAAACCAAATTGAAAGACTCAGTAATAAAAACTAATGAAAATTTCAAAACTACAGTGTCTCTGCCAACCAAAAAAAAAAAAAAGGCACCAGTTGCCACTGGATTGACATGTTCAAGGGAACATAATCACTTTCTCTTTGCTGTGAAGTGAATACAGGAGAATATCAGTAGTTGACTTGTCAAAACATTTCTGGTTGGAATGGTTTCAGATAAAGTTAATAGCTAGAGGCAATTAATATAACTCTTTTTGTAAACCTCAAGAATAACTTATAGTTATCTAGCAAAGGTTTCTCTAAATGAGAATAAATTAAATGTAATTTTATGTATAAAATGGAAATGTATAAAAAAAATGCATATTAAAATGAGACTCATACCAAAATTACCTTGGCAAGTGTGAAAAATATGACTCTGAAAACATGATGTTGAATAAAATGATCAAGTTATTTAAACAGCTAGCCCACTAATGTGGCATAGTATAATTAAATATTAATATTTTTTAAACAGTTCTCTTTGTAGCCTTCACAATGCCATTTCTGAACATTATGAATAACAAATGATTTAATATGGCATCAAAATATTCAAAGACAATGGAAAAAAAGAATGGAAGCTTTACAATAGAGATTTTTTTTTTTTTGGATACTCTTTAAAAAAAAATCCTCACACTGAGCCCTGCATGTTTGAAACCACATCCTTATTGCATCTGGCTGCTTGGTCAACATGGTCAACACCAAACCGTAAACCACACTGGTAGAAGTCATCAGCTTTCCCGTCCACACATAATTATACATGCATCCATTTATCTTGCCAGAAGAGACTGGATAACTCCTTTAAATCATCCTTAAAGTTGGCAGCAAGACTGGCTTTCAATATTATAGTGCACAGGAAATAAGGCTGGAAACCTTGACATTGCAAACTACATAATATTCATTAGTCTCTTATAGAAACTTTCATCTTTTTCTTTTGGATTTTGTAGCAAACAAATTTTTTACTAGTCTAAAATATGTTGTTTATGCATTTCTTTTAACCACAAAGAAGCTCCATGGGTATTCATGGTCATAGTTGCTACATAAAAATTCTGAGAGTCTCTTTGACCCAAGTGGAAATGGGAAAATACAGAAAATGAACTGAAACTCAAGGCCCCTTTTGAATTAACTAACTAGCATATAAACCCACCAAAGTACCTCAATGTCCAAGTGAGTTCAGAGAGATGATTCTCTGAAGAAGTCTGAGTACAAATTGTTCTTACTCAACACAAAACAACAATATGGCCTAAAGAATTCAGAGAAAAATTAAATGTACATATTTTTCCACTTATTCAAGACATGTTTGATGAATAAGAGAGAAGACTAGAAATATTTGCTTCAAACCACATCCACTTTTTCCCTGATGTCTGTTAGGTACACGAGGTAGGTGGATGTAAGTGCAGAAGTAATCAGTTTAATAATAACAGTGGAAAACACACACAAAGGCAAACAATCCAAAATGGCAGGCTAGATCAAAAATGTGAAACAGGCAAAAAGCGTCAGGTGAGGTGCAAACAGGATATCAGAGGCAAAGCGAAAACTAGAACGAGAAACAGGCACAGGAATCAAGAAACATGAAATCAGAAACACGGGTAGTAAGGCTTGGTAATGCATACTGACATAGCATAATACTTTGCGCTGATTGTGCATTAGCAGAGTCCTTAAATAGGTGCACACATAGTTCCTTAATTGAGTTCAGGTGCCCATCATTAACGACGCATGTGCTGGAGTCCACTCGGTGCATGTGCAGCCTGAGGTGCGCCTTCAAGTGCATGCACCACAGCATGCAGGACTGACAGAACCCCCTCCCAAAGAGCTCCCTCTGGAAGCGAAAATCCATCATTCTTGGCTCCAGTGGGGGTTCGGGCTCAGGCTCAGGACAAGACTTGGACTCCTGACTAGGAGTGGGCTTGAGCTCAGGACTTGACTTGGTCTCTGGGCCAGAATCATGCTCAGACTCTGGACTTGACTTGGGTCTTGGACTTAGCTCGGATCCAGGACTGAAGGTGGACTCAAGCTTTGGGCTGGATTCAGGCTCTGGAGATGATGAGCTTTGGGTTGGACTCTGGCTCCAGCTCAGGAGATGACTTAGGTTGGAGCTCTGGAATTGGTGTGCTTGAGCTCAGGGCTGGACTCAAGCTCAGGAGATGAGCTGAGCTCTGGACTGGACTCTGGCTCAAGCTCTGGATTGGACCCTGGTTTGAGTTCTGGAACTGGCTTGGGCTCAAGGCAGGAAGCAAGCTTTGACTCAGGCTCTAGGCTGTATTCGGGCTCAGTAGAGGACTTGAGCTCTGGACTTGACTTGGACTGTGGACTTGATTCTAGTTCAACCTCAAGGTGAGACTTGAACTCAGGACTTGGCTCTAGTTCAAACTCTGGATGTAGCTTGGACTTGGGACCTGGCTTGGACTCAGGATTTGGTTCTAGTTCGAACTCAGGACTTGGCTTGGACTCAGAACTGGACTCAGGCATGGGCTCAAACTCTGCCATTGCATTGCTTCGGTCCTGGTTAGGACCTGGTGGCAAGGCAACAACTTCATAGCCAGGCAGTGGTGGGACAACAATGTCTTCATAGCTGGGCAGCGGTGGGACGACAACGTTTTCAGAGCCGGGGAGCAGTGGGCCAGTGATGCCTTCATAGCCAGCTGAGGCAGAGGTTGCTCTGACATCCTCTAACGCAGGTTCCAGAACAGGCTCAGGTTCTGGCACTGGCCTTAACTCTGGCATCGGCATTGATGCTGGCATAGGCACCAACTCTGGCACAGGCTCAGATGCTCTAGATGACCCGGGCACTGACTCTAGAGTAGGCACTGACACAGGCTCTGAAGCTGGCTCTGGAGCTGACTCTGACACTGGCAGTGGCATAGGTTCTGGAGTAGACACTGACACAGTCTCTGATGCTGGCACTGGAGCTGACTCTGACACTGGCATTGGCATTGGTTCTGGAGTAGACACTGGCATAGGCTCTGATGCTGGTACTGGAGCTGACTCCGACACTGGCATTGGCACTGGTTCTGGAGTAGACACTGGCACTGACTCTGACTCTGGCACTGGTTCTGGAGCTGACACTGACTCTGGCACTGGTTCTGGAGCAGGCACTGGCACTGGAACAGACCCTGGCACTGGCACAGATGCTGGCAATGGCACTGGAACAGACACTGGTGCTGGCACTAGAACGGATGCTGGTTCTGGCACTGATTCAGGTGCTGGTTCTGGCTGAGAAACCAGATCTGGAGAGACAGCCTCTAGGAGGGGCTCAGGAACAACAGCCTCCTCTGCTGTCTCTATATCAGCCACTGGAGGGAGCTCTGGAGCGACGGCCTCCTCCACTGCATCAGCCACTGGAGGGAGCACTGGAGTGACGGCCTCCTCCGCTGTGTCAGCCACTGGAAGGATCTCTGGAGCGACAGCCTCCTCCACTGTGTCAGCCACTGGAGGGATCACCCTCCTCTCCCAAAATTTCATGGGGTTTCTCCTTTACTAAAGATTCAAAAACGAACTTGAGCATGGCAAAAAAGTCTGTGAGCTTCAAAGACATGGGTGCTTGACTCAGATCAGGTAATCCACCCGTCTGCATGCTCATCCAGCAATAAACATTAGAATAAAGCTTACTCAGATGGGTTCTGGTGGCTTGGGCTGTTGGAGGTCCTCACAGAAAAAGTCACACTGCATGTTGAATCCCATAGGGTGATATATTCCATAGTAGGGTGCCGGAGGACTTCAGTCAGATTTCAGCTGGAAATACGAGGTGAGGGGCTGAGACAGGGAAACCTGGAAGTGGCATGGAATGGTGTATTGAAAAGCTTCTGCTACATCCATTGTAAGGCAAAGTATTCTGTCAGGTATGCAAGGTAGGTGGATATAAGTGCAGAAGTAATCAGTTTAATAATAACAGTGAAAAACGCACACAGGCAAACAATCCAAAATGGCAGGCTAGATCAAAAATGTGAAACAGGCAAAAAGGGTTGGGCAAGATGTAAACAGGATATCAGAGGCAAAGAAAGAACTAGAACAAGAAACAGGCACAGGAATCAAGAAGTAGGAAATCAGAAATATGGATAGTAAGGCTCGATAATGCATACTGACATAACGTAATACTTCGCACTGATTGTGCATCACCACTGTCCTTAAATAGGTGCACACATAGTTCCTTAATTGAGTTCAGGTGCGCATTGTTAATGGCGCGTGCACTGGAGTCCACTCGGTGCGTGCGCAGCCCGAGGCATGCCTTCAGGTGCATGTGCCACAGTGTGCAAGACTGACAATGTCACACAGACATGCTGATGTGCTTTAGTACACAGTGGCGGTCATTCACCAAAGTTGTGTAGAAATATGCAGCAAATCAAGAATGGAATGATCCAGGGGCATTTCTAGCTATTGAAGAGACTGGTGGCTAAGTCAAGTTTTCCTGGGGCATATATTTTTTTAAGGGAGCTTGGCATAGATAGGTTAGGGAGGTTATATTTAACTTTACAAGAAATATTATCACCCACACACATTCAAAGGTTATGTCTCCTTTATTACTGAGTTTTGCGCTGCTCTTTTAAAATTTGTGTAGTTCCCTTCAGTTTCTGTCTCCTTATTATTAAGTTGATTAAAAAAAAAAACATAATGTCTCAGGAAACTGAGGCATGTGCCAATTGATTATTAAATATCATGAGTAAATTTTAAAAATATATAATTTCTCAATCATATATTTCTTTTATAGATTCAAGATTCAAGATGTTTATTTGTCATATACACAATAACAGACACAGCGGTTTATTATTGGGTAATGAAATTCTTATTTTGCAACTGCCCGACCAACGAAGATAACATTTAAAAAAAAAAAAAAAAGAGGCAAACAAACAATGTGCAAACATTGAGGTAGATATATCTGCATTGCAGTTGGTGCATTTTTAGAGAATTCTCTCATGAATGCACGCTGCACAGTCTTGTTCGACTGTACCTGTATTCGAGCGTACTCTAACACACTAAGCCTTTTCTTTTCCAGTGAATGGCATTTCTATACCTAAAAAGATTTTTTTAAAAATATTAAACATAAACTTTTGACCTGTTTCCACATATGCTGTTAAAATTTGAGGTCGACTGAATGAGAATCGGCAAAGTTATTAGATTGTGAAATGATATCAATTTTTTTGAAACACCCTGTACAACCCATCGAACCTTGATCGGCTGATCTGCTACAACAATAGAAGATCACAATCCACAGGACTCAAGAACAGGAATTTGAGACTAAAGTGAGCACAAGTTCACCAAAACTGAAGACAACTGAAGACTAGAAAAAGACCAGGGGACATCTTTTCCTGCATGATTTTATACATTGTGCTGTTGCCGCATGATTGGCTGATGGGATACTTGCATGGACTTACAGGTGTACAGGTGTTCCGATTGAATAAAATGGCCAGTGAGAGTGTATTGGTACAAATACAGCTTAGATTATTTGTATAGGAATTGACAATTCACTTGTCCAGATGCTTGAACCAACCGCCTGCTATTACAGAAATAGAGAAACCTTTCATTGTTTGGAAATGTTAGTTTTGGTAACTAAAACTAAAATTTAATTTTGGTATGTAAACTCATAATTACACCCTGATTACATTTATGTAGCTCTACAGTTGGCGGACATAATCAGAAAAAATCAGATGGTTCTACTGTCTTTAGAGGAAAATATTGTGCTGCAGAGAGCATTAATATTAAAACACACAATGCTCTCTCTCTCTCTCAAACACACACACACACACACACACAATACTGCCTGCTGAGAAATGCATTTGAAGGTGATATGATATAATTAGAAATGTATCAGTGAGCATGTGATTAGTCGGAGTTTGGCAGGTCTGGGAATATGAGAGGACACCCATGGCAGCTGGACCAGAACACTGAACTACTGAGCATGCTTCTGAATTATTCACAACATGCAAAGGCAGTTGGGAAAAGCTCAGTGCTTAGTATCCCTAAAATGCCCGACTTACTTGCCAGTTTATTCTGAATTATTATTATTATTATTATTATTATTACTGTATTGTAGTAGTATATTACAAGAAGACGAAAAGCCACATATCAAAAAAAGCATAAAGATGAGCATAAACACATGTTTGTCTTATTATCATGGTGAGGATTCACTGATAAAAATAGCCTCAATGAGGGTGCACCTCATACCGGCCACTGTTGTTGTGTGAGAGTTTGAAATCCGATCAATCCTTTGGGAGGAGTAGCGATTTTTGTAAAATTGCATATGACCCCTGTGTAGCCACATCCATGGCAGGTGGCACCACCTGGTGAACAATTCTTGTTGGAATATGTCTTTAGAGTCTTCTGGGTGAGTTTCAGTGAAAACATCATAGCAGTTTATGAAGAGTAGCGTTTAATGTGACGGGTCACCCAAAAATTTCAGTTGCCCATAAAATTGTAAATATGACAGGTGGTGCTACCATCTTGACAGTTTTATGCACACCCACCTGGGGAACATTGTGTGTGAGTTTGATCGAAATACGATCAATCCTGTAGGAGGAGTAGCGATTTTTGTAAATTGTGGATGGACGATGACGACAACGCATGATTGCATAAGCTCATCTGGCCTGGCCTGCAGCCAGATGAGGGTAAAAAAACAAACAAAACTGTAGTTATTCATGCAACGGTGGTTCACATTTCAGTCCAACGTCAAATGTATTATACTGTTCCCTAGTGTTTTGCTAAAACATTGAAAGAAACCTAGATTCTGATCCTAGATTGTTGAGTTTTGACACATATTTCAGTACTGACTGACTGATTTGGTACAAAAACCAGACACCACTGTGATATTTGTCTGAATCAACCAAGCCATCCAGCTATGTCATGAAATTACCAGACAAAAAATTACTTTGACAGAAAAGATGGACAGAACAGAAAGAAGAAAGCACTACACTGCACATCTGTTGTATGAAGCCTACTCTCCACATGCCTCCCACTTTCATTTATTACTGTTCCCATGTCAGGAAGTCAGAAACACATCTGTTTAGCTTGTCCTGCATCATATCACTCCTCTTCCCACGGCTGACAGATGGAAGGCTGCAAGCACGTGCAGCTTTTGATATGATAATGGGATCTGCTGGAGGCCATCTTCATTTTAGTGTTAACAGCCAGTTCACACCGAACCCAGGTCTCCATGAGAAGAAAAAAAAAAAAAAAACCTTTTGGGATCCTGTTCATTTTGCCTCACTTTTTTGACTGCAAACAAATGTAGCAATTTTAGCAAACGAATAATGAAAAACTAGCATGAACACTCCCTAGCATCTCAATTAGCACGGAAAGTTGTTATTATTAGTATCACGTTGGCATTGGCATCTACAACAATGCCATCTAGGAGGCCAGCGTTTGGTTCAATTCTCACTCCACTCAACTAATTCATGTTGACTTTTTCAATAATGGTTGTAAGTTAACTCAATCTAGCGCACAGGCAGTGCAATGTATTAGCCTGTCAATCACAGCGAGATTCGGCGTTTCTGCGTTAGGACTTGCAATCTGCCCAGCTGTAACGCAATTAAGCAACAAATGGAAGTCAGAGTTGCTCTAAATGCATCTGTCAGAGGGCGATGTATAAAGATGCAGTGGTGATAGAGCAAGGAAGGTAGAGGAAGGACAAGCCAAGTGAAAAGTGATGACTGCAGGTAGGTTTGTTTCTTACTCTCTGATTTAGAAAGAGGTTCCTCGATCCAGGTTGTGATCAGTGTAAGAAAAATTGCAGTGTTCAAAGGTCAACTTATTTAGGCAGTTCCCCAAGAATGCTGGATTCAGCAAGACGAACAGTCCCGAACAAAAGGTTTATGAACATTTCAAGTCACCAAGGGCACTGAATTCTAACTCCAGACAATGCTGTTTCTGTCCTAGTGGCTTCATTTAAACTGAAATTGGGTAATTGGTAAAATTTATACCGCAGCAACGATGAATTCTGATTGGTCAGCTCTGACAGGTGTTCTGGCTACAGGTTTGATATTAATATGGTCTTCATGAGAAGAGAAGAGCTATCCATGCCATCTGATTCTACATATGTCATGAAATGATAAATAATGTAAATAACATATATTTCAGTAGTAACAATTTACAACAGGACTTCTAAGGCAGATGTTTCGAAAAAAAAAAAAAAAAACATAATAATTGATCTGGTAAAGTTTGCTGTGAGGAGGGGCAGCATGGTGGTATAGTGGCTAGTGCTGTCGCCTCACAACAAAAAGGTTCTGGGTTCAAGCCCAGTGGCTGATGGGGGCCTTTCTGTGTGGAGTTTGCATGTTCTCGCCGTGTCTGTGTGGGTTTCCTCCGGGTGCTCCGGTTTCCCCCAAAGACATGCAGGTTAGGCTAATTGGCTACTCTAAATTGCCCATATGGGTGTGAATGGTTGTTTCCCAAACCCAGAAATGGGAGGGTTGCGGCAGGAAGGGCATCTGATGTAAAACTATGCTCCAATTAATATGACGTGGATCAATAGGGTCCACATGGACCCTGACCTGGCAACAGTGCTGGACAAGAGAGAAAATGAAATGAGGTACAGTTGCAAGATTAATAATTAGTAAATAATTTATATGTAAGAACTTTTGGTCAAAATACTTTACCAAACCAAACTGCTGAAAAACAAAGTTTTAAGTCAATTTTGTATTAACATAAGCTCATGATCTTCTGTGGTGCAGTGGTTAGGGTTGTTACCTCATAGCAAGAAGGTTCTGGGTTCAAACCCAGCAGCTGATGGGGGCCTTTCTGTGTGGAGTTTGCATGTTCTCCCTGTGTCTATGTGGGTTTCCTCTGGGTGCTCTGGTTTTCCCCACAGTCTAAAGACATGCAGGTTCGGCTAACTGGCGACTCTAAATTGCCCATAGGTGTGAATGGTTGAGAGAAGAAAACCTCTATTATATTAATAAGGAAGCTGTGAAAGGCAACAGGAAACCACTACTGTAATTCTTCATCAGAAACTCTGATGAAAGTTAGAGTGGCTATACTGTACTGATATGCCAAATAGAGAGAGAGAGAGATGACCTTTATAGACCTTTTTTACAGAGAATGGTGTGAAACATGGAAACACCTTGTTGATGAGGCTATAGTAACCAGCTAACTGCTCTTTACAACCATGCTGAGCAGAAAAGCATCTTAGAATGCACAACACGTTGAACAGTAAGGCAAATGGGTTCCACTCAAACAGGAATCTGAGACTACAGTGGACACGAGATTGAAAAAACATCCATCCATTATCTGTAGCCACTTATCCTGTTCTACAGGGTCGCAGGCAAGCTGGAGCCTATCTCAGCTGACCATGGGTGAGAGGCGAGGTACACCCTGGACAAGTCGCCAAGTTATCACAGGGCTGACACAGAGACAACCAACCATTCACACATACGGTCAATTTCGAGCCACCAATTAACCTAACTTGCATGTCTTTGGACTATGGGGGAAACCGGAGCACCTGGAGGAAACCCATGCAGACACGGGGAGAACATGCAAACTCTCCACAGAAAGGCCCTTGCTGGCCGCTGGGCTCAAACCCAGGACTTTCTTGCTGTGAGGCGACAGCGCTAACCACTACACCACCATGCCGCCTAGATTGGAAAAACATCACCTGATAAACTCTAAATACTGTTGTGTGTGAAACTCCCAGGAGATCAGCAGTTTCTGAAATACTTAGACCAGCCTATCTAGAACCAACAACCATACCACAGTCAAAATCACTGAGATAACGTTTTCTCTCATTCTGTATCTGTATAATTCTATGCAGTGCTGCGGCTACATGATTGACTGATTGGATAATTGGATGAATGTGCATGTGTACAAGTGTATATCACAAGAACAAGAATTGCACCCACATTAGTAGAATGGCTTCACTTTTCTCAGTCACTTGAGAAGGGTTCTTGGTTTGGGTGAAGTAAACTCGGTTTGAACTCAGTTTGATGTGCATTTGCTTTTGTAGGCCAGACTGCCACTTAAGTGGATGGCTCCTGAGAGCATCTTTGATAAGGTCTACACCAGTCAGAGTGATGTGTGGTCTTTTGGTGTGCTGCTGTGGGAGATATTCTCTTTAGGTAAGCTGAGTCATTTTCCTGTAAATCTAGATGACTTGATTTGTGGTGTAATCTTAAATATGTTTCATGACTTACTTGAGATTCTTCTTAGGAAATAATGAGTGGTGAAATTTTTTCACACCTCTAGCAGAAAGCTAATTAATTGCAGGTTTACCTTGTGTAATTTTGGGCTGTCCCAACGTGAAAGAAATGTGGCGATATCTTTGGTCGTGGCTCCAAAGCCAATGGTCCTACGTCATATTATACCCTTTTTGACCAACAGGAATGGGTTCTTGAACTAGGTCCTTTTAGGATTCTTTGAACTTTGGTGTCCGCTAGCGAACCAGCCCATGTTTTCACCAGTTTTGAGTGGCACCATTGTAATCAAGGATGTGGCCTGAACGGAGGGCATTGCAAAGTACAGTACTGTGCAAAAGTCTTAGGCACATGTAAAGAAATCCTGTAGATCAAAAATGGCTTAAAAATAATGAAATGAAATGTTTCAATATTACAAAAAATACTATAAACAGCAGTAAGCCATAATAAATGAAACGGTCAATATTTAGTGTGAGACAACCCTTTGCTTGAAAAAAAAAAAAAAAGTAGTCTCAGGTACAATGACTGCAGTTTTATAAGGAAATGAGCTGTAGGTTTTACTGAGCATCTTGCAGAACCAGCCCCAGTTATTCTGGACACTTTGACTGTCACACTCGCTTCTTAATTTTGCACCAAAACCCAGCAGCCTTCATTATGTTTTCTTTTT
>JAODLJ010000004.1:28585403-28597892 GCA_027576115.1 Cathorops melanopus
GAGGAGACCTTTGTCAACAGATCTGAGGGACCTGGATGCAGAGCAATGCTGAAGCATGTCTGAGATGTACATAGGGGCCTGGCCATGAAGGGACTTAAAAACCAAAAGGAGCATTTTAAACTGGATTCTAAAACAGATAGGGAGCCAGTGCAGAGAGGAGAGGACAGGGGTGATGTGTTCCTGCCTCTTGGTGCCTGTTAAAAGCCTGGCAGCAGCATTCTGCACCAACTGCAGGCGAGCAAGCTGGGTCTGGGGGAGGCCAAAGTAAAGGGCGTTGCAGTAATCCAGCCGAGATGTAATGAATGCATGGATAACTGTTTCCAAATCTTTAAAAGACAGTGAGGGCTTGAGCCGGGTGATCACTCTCAGCTGATAGTAGCTATTTTTTATGACAGTATTTATCTGCTTTTTAAAACACAAGTCAGACTCAAAGATAACCCCAAGGCTTTTGGCAGAAGGTTTAACAAAAGAGGAGAGGTGAGATAGACTGTCAGTTACTGTGGGTATTGATTTAGGGGAGCCAAAAATTACCACCTCAGTTTTGCTGTCGTTGAGTTGAAGGAAATTGTTAGACATCCAATGCTTGATGGACTCTATACAATCTAGGAGAGATTGGGTGGACTGCTGTGATGTCAATGGTAGATATAACTGTGTGTCATCAGCGTAAAAATGAAAAGAAACAAAATGTTTACGGATAATGTCCCCTAGGGGGAGCATGTATAAGCAAAAGAGTATTGGCCCTAAAATTGAGCCTTGAGGGACACCATAGGAGACCGGGGCTGAGGCAGATGAGGAATGACCAATGGAGACTGAGAAAGTTCTATGTTGGAGATATGACTTGAACCAGAGCAGTGCTGTCCCTTTAATGCCCACCCACTCTTCCAGGCGGTTGAGGAGGATGGTATGATCCACAGTGTCAAAGGCTGCACTGAGGTCCAAAAGGACCAGGACTGCATTTTGACCTGCGTCGAGTGTGAGGAGCAGGTCATTTGTTATCTTCAGCAGTGCAGTTTCGGTGCTGTGACAGGCCCTGAAACCTGATTGAAAGGGCTCCAAGATGGCGTGTTGGGATAGGAAGGGGGACAGCTGGGACAACACTACTTTTTCTAACACTTTAGAAATAAAGGGTAGTTTAGAGATGGGCCTGTAGTTATTCAGACATTTGGAGTCCAGGTTGGATTTCTTCAGTAGAGGCTGGACAACAGCATGTTTAAGGCAAGCAGGGACAATACCAGATGACAGACAAGAATTTACAATAAGTTGAAGGGAGGGGCCTGTGGCATCAAAGGTTTCCTTTAGAATGGAACATGGAATCTCATCACCAGGGGAGGAGGTGGTTTTCATGTGGAGGACAATGTCCTTTAAATCGCCCAGGGAGACAGGGTTGAAGTGGCAGAAAGTTGCTATAGGGTGTGGGGTTATATGAGGAGATGGAGCAGGAGGAGGGAACAGAGCTCTGATGTTCTCAATTTTCTCGGTGAAAAAATGTAGGAAATTCTCACAGATGTCTGAGTTTATAATGGGGGCTGGAGAAAGAGGTGGGTTGATGATGGAGTTTATTGTGTTAAACAGGATTTTAGGTCTATTGGAATGCCGGTTAATGATATCTGAGAAATGTCTGGCTCTGGCTTTTTTGGCGGCAGTCTGAAAAGATGATAAAGCAGATTTAAAAATTTGGAAGGAGATGGTAAGACGGTCTTTCTTCCACTTCCTTTCAGCTCTGCGACAGGCCTGCCTGAGTGAGCGAGTATGGTCATCAAGCCTCACCTTGGGTTTAAAATTGGAATGTTTGAATTTGAGAGGGGCCACTGAGTCCAAAATCTCTGAGCAGGAAGAGTTAAATAAGACAATTAAGTCGTCAGGGCTACATGAGGCATCAGCAGCTGCAGCCATAGCTGAGGCTACATCTTTACTTAAAAAAGAGTCAGTAAACTGGGCTGTCGCCTGTGGGTTTAAGCGACGGAAGTATTGTCCAGGGGCTTTGACTATCTGAACAGGATTTGCAATGTTAATGTTAAAAAAGATGGGCTTGTGGTCAGAAAAAGTAGCACTGTCCACTGTGATGTTCTCAACAGAAAAACCATAGGATAGGACGAGGTCCAGAGTATGACCCAGTATATGGGTAGCTTGATCAATGTGCTGGGTGAAACCAAACGAATCCAACACGTCACAAAACTCCTTGACCATGGGTTTATCAGGACAGCAGACGTGGATATTGAAATCACCAAGTAACAATAGGCGATCATACATTGACACAAAGTCAGATAAAAAAGATGAAAATTCTGTAATAAAGTCTTTATCTGGCTTTGGAGGTCTGTAAATCAATATGCACAGCAGTGGGTTTCGATTTGATTCCACAGTAACGCATTGCAGTTCAAAAGTAGAATAAGTCCTCATGGATAGCGGCTGGATTTTTAAAACGTTATTATAAACAAGAGCTACTCCACCTCCACGTCCAGAGCGCCTAGGGGTGCTAATGAAAGAGCAGTTTGTAGGGCACAGTTCACCAAAGGCAGCGGCCTCACCGACTCCGGCAGAAATCCAGGTCTCAGTCAAAAATAATAAATCCAGTTCGTTATGGGAGAAAAAGTCATTCAGTATGAACGTCTTATTTAACACTGATCTGCTGTTGACAAGCGCCACTTTCGCTTCAGTGTGTGTCGCGAGCTGCACACAACGAGAGAATTCCAACTGTCGGATGTTATCCGGATTTACTCCACCGCTGCAGATGCGAGGTCTCGATCGGATGGGAATGACAGGTTCCGAGGGAAGCCGTGGGACAATGGGTATATGGCAGGAGTAGTTCAGGTCCCAGGATCGCCGCGTCAGGGAAAGATCAACCCGACCTGTGTGGAGTAGGCGGCGACAGCGCGAACCTGACCATAGCTGAGAAACAGCTAGACGGGCCCAGGCCTTGATCTTCACTCGGAGACCTCCGCGTTTACCCCGCCGCTTCCGACGTTTCTGGCGGCGAGCAGAGCAGCAAGGGAGCCGGGGAACGCACTCCACTGGCAGGTGAGAGAACGTAGGATGGTGTCTGAAACTGGCAGCAGGATTTCCACTCGTGTACTGCTCAAAACAGTTCTTAATATGCAACAGAGACTGGCGATCATAAGTATGAAAAGCCACTAAGGGTTCACAGAGCAGCAGAAGAATTAGCAGAGAGAGGCACAACAAACGAACAGGTAGGAGCTCTCGGAGCAGACGGCAAGCTGACAAACACACTGGCGCCATCTTGAAAATTGGTTAAATGCTTAAAAATTGGTTAAATTAAATGCTGAGAAAAAGAAGAAAAAAACATCTCTCTTTTAGAGTGTTGATTTTTGGGCGAGTTTCAGGTCTCTGTGTGGTTTCTGAGATGTTCAGTAGTTGATACTGAGTCCTGTGTAATGAGTGACGTGATGATCTCCACTTCATGTTCTCCTGCTCCACCACAGTCTGTGGTCCTGATCTGCTGCTGTATAAATATTTTACAGCGTGTTCTCTGGGACTGTAATGTTACTTTGATGAGTCACTCAGTGAAACAGTGACAAAGAAAAGCAGAATAAAAGCAGGACTTTGTTCCTGCCTGCTTGTGGACATTTCACAGGCAAATCCTGAGAGATCACATAAACATGCAACCACCAAGTCCTCAACATCACATTAAGCATTGTACAGACATCAGGACACGCCCACTCAGCACTCCGTTTCACCCTCACCACTCAGGGCACGCCCACTCTGTGCTTTGTTACATCTTTCCTGCTCAGGACACGCCCATTCAGTGCCTTGTTACACCATCAGTGCTCAGGCCACACCCACTGAGCACACAGTTTCACCCTCAGAGCTTTGAAGTAGAATCTGAGAGAATGAATGCGGCCCTGCCCCGCCCTAATCCTCACATTCAGATCTTTATTTAAAGTCACAACAAGTGACTCATGACTGTACACATGAATGACATTTACTGTATTTGGACATTTTAGGACTTTTTTTTTTTGGTCAAGTCAGTGTTCAGATGTAACACCTGTTTTTACACCATGTTGGTAATTTAACTGCGTAAAGAACAGATTTAACAGCAGTGGTTTTTATCATAGAACTTGATGAACTAAACGAAATCACCTGAAGCCAATGATCAACTAATGAGGATCAGTTTAACCAGATTAACTGAATCACTAAACCTGATTAAGCCCACTTGACTAAACAGGATGACCTGAACCAGATGAACTAAACCTCCTGAAGACACTTGGCTAAATGTTCCATGTTATTGCTCATTAATGTAATTAAAATTGCCCTCAGAAACATCTCTCTACATTCTCATAAAGCACTGCAGCTGAGCGGATGAAGGACCCGTCCATGAAGGGTTGACTAAAGGGTGGGTTTGAGGGCTGTGACCACCTGAATGAACACATTAACCCTCCCTTTGCTCCACCGACTACTAATGGCAGAGGGTAAAGAAAGAGTTTGGGCACCATCTTAAAACACACACACACACACAATATATAACTTTATTTGGCAATATTAAAATGTAATTTTTTTTCATTCAAACCCCCCCCCCCCCCCCCCAAAAAAAAAAAGATTTGACCATTTATCTGTGGCGTATCTGTGATAAAACGGTGACTCAGCAGGAGAGAAGTAAAGACCCGAATGACTGATACACTGCGGTGAGGGGATATGAACAGTCTACAGGATATAATGTGCTTTTATTACTGAAATCTCCTGTAGGAGTGTGCCTGTACTTCCTCCTGCATTCTGTATAGTGTATGTATTCATCCATAAAACATAACTTAAAAAGCATTAATTTATTTTCAGAATACATTTAAACATAATAAGCACCTTAAATACAAAATAGCAAAATAAAATTGTGCAAATGTTAGAGAGAGAGACAGACAGACATGAATGAAGGAGAAAAAGAAATGATTGAGTGGAAGAAATGAAAATAAGATGAATATGGAGGAAGAGAAAACCATCAGGAAATGAGAAAGTAGACAAATAAAGGAAAATGAAAAAGAATAAAAAAGTAAAAATGTAAGAGAGAGGAAGAGAGAACACTGAGGTACTTGTGTGTGTGCGTGTGTGTGTGTGAGAGAGAGAGAGAGAGAGAGAGAGAGAGAGCGTGCGTGTGTGTGTGTGTGTGTGAGAGAGTGAGAGATTTGCCTTTGTGTCAGAAAGAAACCCAAAGCAACTGCATGCAAACCAAAACCCAGCCACATCTTCTGCATGCTCCGCCCACTCAGGTGTGCTGTACCTGTCTGTGTGTGTGGAGCTTTTACTCCGCACTATGACCAAGCAACAGACAGACAGAGACAGTCAGTGGTCAGGTGGGTTGGAGAATGAGGTGAATAGACAGTCGTGGATGGGCTCCAACACTGACACACCTCCATCCTCCTGCAAATCAGGAAATTTCACACACGGCTGTTAATTACACTCATTAAACTTCATTACGATATTTATTAAATATTAATGGATCTTAAAGGGCCAGAAAAGTATTTATGTGGACTTGGACAAGAATTAATACAGAAAAATGTGTTTTGTGCAGAGAGCGGGGTGCAGGGTGCGGGGAGCAGAGAGTGGGGTGCAGGGTGCAGGGAGCGGGGTGCAGGGTGCAGAGAGCGGGGTGCAGGCAGCAGGGTGTAGAAAGTATGGAAGGTTTCTGCTGGATGTGAGCGAGTTGAGCTTCAGGGCTGTGCTCTAACAGAGAGTAAGGGCAGACTGAAGGAGTGAAATAGCAATTCCTTGCAACAAATATTGCCACGTGAGGTTGATGAGGTTCCCGACACATAATCCAGTTAAACACTCACAGAAAATCCAGTGAAATGAGATGGTGGTTTATTCCATTAAGACAATTCCAGTTTACTTTACGGTTGCGAACAAAGGATCAAAAAGGGAAACTAAAGTAAAGCTCTGTTAGTTTAGTAGGTTATTCCAATGCATTCGGCTTATTGCGGTCGGAAAACTATTCCGCCTTGTCATCTACCTTACCCCTGATTCAAAGGACTAATGCTTGCAGTTACATGCCACACCGGCATGTCAAGAGGAGTGGTTACATACCACATGACAGGTAAGGGAATCAGGTAAGTATCTAACGTAATTCTAACATAATTCCTTTTACAGGTTACCAAACTAAATCATAGAGAAACAACAAATACTAAGTCATATAGCAACCTAAATATGGCTCCTACAGCGTGGGTTTCCTCTGGGTGCTCCAGTTTACCCCGGATGCTCTGGTTTCCCCCACAGTCCAAAGACATGCAGATTAGGTTAACTGGTGGCTCTAAATTGACTGTAGGTGTGAGTATGAATGGCTGTTTGTCTCTATGTGCCAGCCCTGTGATGACCTGGTGACTTGTCCATGGTGTACCCTGCCTCTCACCCATAGTCAGCTGGGATAGGCTCCAGTTTGCCTGTGACCTTGCACAAGATAAGTGGTTATGGGTAATGGATGGATATTCAATTCACCACCCCATCTTTGCTGTAATAAACCTCCTGACAATAAGGCAGAATAACAAAGAGTTTTACATTTTGTGAACAGTAACAATAGGAAATATCAGCCTGTATAACCTGTACAAACATTTCAACTGGTTATGGAGGGGGGAAATGAGAAAAACATACATCATATTTTAGGGCTATTATTATTATGCTAAATGTTATCAATACACTACAATGTGCTCTCCATATCACACTATATAATAAGAAATTGTTTTTTGTGGACTGTTGAACAATTTTCAAGTGATATGTGTAACCAATCAACAATGAGCACTTCTGGTAGCGCCATCCAGTAGCAATAGTGAACAGTTATTTAAAAATAAATAAATAAATAATGAAAAAGAGGAACCTTTGAACCATTCATGAATAACAGAAGAAGCTTTTCTGGTGCCAATAGTTGCTGTCACCACACACAAGTTGATGATTTTCCTATAACACCATGCCCCCAAATGTTTTATCTTATATCACAGCAATTTGACAAATACATAATATTTCTATATTAAAGAACAATATGTTGTATGTTGTATCCATTTATAGTTGCATTTAATGTTGTGGAACATCCATGAAACAAGTTATCTCTTGTTATCACTTACATTATCACAACTAAAAACTTGTTCCCTCACAAGCTTTTCTCTTTTTTTCCTTGAAGTAAACAAGAATCTCTGCCACAGGGGAATGTGTTTTACAGCATATGTTTACTCAGTAGGTTCCTCAACATTTTTTGAATAGTTTTTCACCTCACACCTCATAGAGACCTTTGAGAGGCTAGTCCTGAAACAGTCTCTACCCATAATGACAGACCATCTGGACCCCTGTAGCTTACCTACCTGTAATGGAAACTTCTAATAAACACTTCAGAATGCTTACCAGTTGTCTTTTCAGTTATTTATTATAGTAGATCATATAAAACAGAGATATAAAATAGGAAAGGAAAAAGAAGAAGAAGAGAAGAAGACACCACTTCAGATGATGCCGAGAGTATGCACTCTGAGTTGTGTCTTAATGGCTGTTATCTACTCTAAAGGCATTCGCTTACTGCTTGTGTCTGTACATGATTGGCTTGAGGCTTGGCCTTGAAGTTAGACATCGGCTCTTTGTTAAAGCAGACAAACCGGTGTGCTCTAATTAAGCTCTGCGGACGCGTGGCCAGGCATAACATGATATGAAACATAAACAAGACAGCTTGCTTATCACCAGCCATTTGAGTCAAGGACACAGAAACACAGAGAATTGGAATGTTCATTCACTAAATTTCCTTTACACTACCAGACACAAAAAAGACCTGATCCATATGTTTCACACAGTTGACACATAATTGGACAAAGCCAGTGCTATGGTTCAAGATTAACCTTTTTGATATCTCCACACCTGACTACGTGAGTGGTGGAAACTCAAGGCAATACAGCTTGAGATGTTCCAACTGTCTCCTGAATCTGTCTAACTTCAAAAAATGAGTGCATTTCTTTACACTCTAGATGTCTGCCTTCTGGTACAAAACAGGCTCATGTCAGCTGTTATTGGTGTAGTGACAGAAAAGATGGATGCCGGAAGCTTACTGCAGGGCTTTGTCTAGTGATGCTTGGAAAACCATATACAGCCAAACATCAGCAAGACAAGGTATCTGGTGATGGACTTCTGATATGATTGGGGACTGTTGGGGACTAGATGCAATGCAAGATGTGGTGCAAACAGGCCTGAACTAATAATAATGATCCCCTGCCTGAACAGTATCCTCTTCAAAAAGTTGCTTATCACATCTATTATCAGACCTACTAGCTGTGCTTTACTCTGAACTTTGAAGTATATCCACTGCTTCTCTGAGAAACTAAACTACTTTGGGTATTTTGTTAAGTCATTTTTAAATCATTACCAAACTGATGACAGTCAACTATACCTATCCACTCTTGCTGCCTTCTAATGCTACAGTCATTATTATTCAAACTTCAAACATCTTACTTCCCATCTCAGAGTTCTTACATGACCTCAATATTAAGGTCAGCCATGAATAGTTGTTTGGTTAGTGTTTTATTGATTTTTAAAACTGGACATAAGATGTAAGGCACAATGGTATAGACAGTAACATTGCTGCCACACAGTCTGTGTGGAGTTTTACATGTTAGGCAATTGCCATTTGGCAATTCATCATGGCAACTATCCTGCTGTTCATAAAGCACATCCAACCTAAAGAGATAGCTGTTCATAGTGAGGACACTTCCCAGACCCCAGTTCCCCAAAATAGTAAATAATTTCTGGGGGAACATCAGTTTACTCGCAATAAGAATTGAATTACATCAGTCAAACAGCTAAAAGGGTCTGACCCATATATATATTGCATTGCACATTTATTCCTAAAATGATCATTCACTGCTCAAGTTTTTAATAAATTATGGCAAAACCTGGCCATGTTAAATGTTTTATTTTGCAGTATGCTCAGGCCCTATCCCAATGTGGTGTGCAGATATAGCTTACAGCAGGTGCTCAGAAGACTATGTGGGTTTTATAGATAATTGGAGTAGTTTTAATGGCAAGGGTGATCTTTTATGGCAGGAGAGTATCCATCCCACTTGGGAAGGTACTTCTCTCATTTCTTGCAGCATAAACCATAATCTCAGAACAGGCCTAGTTAATATTTGAAAATCCATAGCCAGCGCTAAAGAGCAGACAAACAGGATAAACCAACTATCTGCTAGTTGCTTTGAGTCATCACTCAGGTTCCACTGCATTGAGACTGTATCTGTTCCCTACTCTATACAAAAATGTGGAAATACTCAGAGATCATACAACCCTGTTTCCAAAAAAGTTGGGACACTATGTAAACCATAACTAAAAACAGAATGCAATGATTTTCAAATTTATTTTGACCTATATTCAACTGAATACAATACAAAGACAAGATATTTAATGTTCAAACTGATAAACTTTCTTTTTAATATTAAATATACACTCATACTGAATTTGATGCCGGCAACACATTCCAAAAAAGTTGGGACAGGGCAGCATAAGACTGGGAAAGATGCGGAATGTTCACAAAACAACTGTTTGGACCAATAGTCATACTTCCATAGTCTGTGTCACACCTGCGTGCTGTGGCATGAGCACCAGACAGACTCTTGGGCGCTCTGGACTGCACACGCGCTGAGCGGACTCTCGCAAGCGCACCATTAACTATGCACACCTGCACAGGATTAAGGCGCATCAGCGCACCTATATAAAGACTGTGTTAACACACGCTCAGTGCGAAGTATTGAGTTGTTATGGATGCATTACTGAGTCTTATTTTCTTGATCATCTCCTGGTTTCCTGATTCCTGTTCCTGCTTTTTTGATTCTGCTTTTGTCTGTGTCTTTGATAGCCTGTTTGTGCTCGCATGACCTTTTGCTTGTTTAGCATTTTTTAACTCTGCCTGCCATTTTGGATTGTTTGCCTGTTGTCATGTTTATTAAATAAACTATCTCTGCACATGCATCCATCTCCATCCCATCCCTGACAGAATACGTCACCATACTATGGCTGTAGCAGAAGTTAACCAGCATGCCCTTCCACACCACTTCCGGGTTTTCGTACCTCAGTCCCTAGCCTTGTTTTTCCAGTAGCATGTTGGATTTTTCACTCTGGCACCCTGTGATGGAGTATATCACCCTAGGTGATTCATCCTGCAGTGTGCCTTTTTTATGTGGACCTTGAAGAGCCCAAGCCTCCAGAACCTGCCTGGGTAAGCTGCATGACCTCCTGGCTCATGTGACAAGCATGCAGATGGGCCAAGTACCTCATGAGAGTAGAGCACCCGTGCCTTCCAAGCTTGCAGCCTTTTTAGGTCATGCTCCAGTACATTTATGAGGCATTAGAGAAGGAGGACCCCATGAAATTTTTTGGGAGGGAGCTATCACGTCTGAGGCCAACACAGTGACAGCAGAGGAAGCCATTGCTCCAGAGCTCCTCCCAGTAGCTGACACACCAACAGCAGAGGAAACAGTTGCTCCTGAGCGCCTACTAGAGACTGTTGCTCCAGAGCCATTCCCACAGCCCATCCCACAGTCAATCTCAGAGCCAGCACCTGAACCAGAGCTAGAGCCAGCATCTGAACCAGAACCAGAGCCAGAGCTAGAGCCAGGACAAGATTTGAAGCCTGCATCAGAGCCAGAGCCTGAACCAGAGCCAGAGCTTGAGCCAGTGCAAAAGCTGGATCCTGAGTCACAGCCAGAGCCAGCACCTGAACCAAAGCCAGAGCTCGAGCCAGTACAAGAGCCAGAGCCTGCATCAGAGTCAGAGCCAGTGCCTGAACCAGAGCCAGAGCTAGTGTAAATGCCAGAGCCTGCGTCAGAGTCAGAACCTGTGCCTGAACCAGAGCACAAACCAAAGCCACTTCTAGAGCCAGAGCCAGCACCAGAGCCTGAGCAAGAGCCAGCACCCGAACCAGTGACAGAGCCACTGCTACAGTAAGAACCAGAGTCAGAACCAGAGCTAGAGCCAGAACCAGTGACTAAACCAGAGCCAGAGCTAGGACCAGTGCAAGAATCAGTGCTAGTGCAAGAGTGTGTGCCAGAACCAGCACCAGAGTCTGAGCCAATGCCTAAATCAGTGCCAGCACCAGAGTCGGAGCCAGTGCCAGAGCCAGAGCCAGTTCCAGCTCCAGCGCAAGAGCCAGCACCAGAGTCGGAGCCAGTGCCAGAACCAGTGCCAGTTCCAGAACTAGTGCCAGAGGATGATGGGGTGGCCTCTGCCTCAGCTGGCTATGAAGATGTCATGCTCTACCACCACCCAGCTATGAAGACGTCATCGCTCCACCACTACCCAGCCATGAAAATGTTGTCGCCTCACAGCTGGGTCCTGACCAGGATGGGAACGATGCACAGACAGAGCTCGAGCCCATGCCTGAGTCCAGCCCAGAGTGAAAGTCATGTCCAGAGCTCAAGCTTGAGTCCACTCCAGAACTTGAGCCTACATCCAGCCAGGAGCCCATGACCAGTCCACGATGCAAGCCCATGTCCAGTCCTAAGTCCAAGTCCTGTCCAGAGTTCAAACCTATGCCTGTATCCAGTCCAGAGTCCAAGCCATGTCCAGAGCTCAAGCCTGTATCCAGTCCAGAGGCCAAGTCATGTTCAGAGCTTGAGCCCAGATCCAGTCCTGAGTCCAAGTCCTGTCTTGAGCCCGAGCCCACTTCCAGCTCAGAGTCCAAGTCCTGTCCTGAGACCAAACCCATTTTCAGTCTAGAGTTCAAGTCCTGTCCTGAGCCTGAGCCCAAGCCCCCACCTGAGCCAAGTATCCAATGCCAAGTCAGCTCAGAGTAATGTGCCATTGGCATGGTGTCCAGCATCAGACCCTCACCCCCAGGGCCAGAAAAGATAGATTTATGGAGCTCTTTGGGTAGGGAGAGAGGGTTCATCACACCTGCATGCCGTGGCACATGCACCAGACAGACTTTCGGGTGCACTCTGGACTGAGGGCGCGCCAAGTGGACTCTCACATGCACGCCGTTAACTATGTACACCTGCACAGGATTAAGATGCATCAGTGTGCCTATATAAAGACTGTGTTAACACATGCTGAGTGCAAAATATTGAGTTGCTGCAGATGTGTTACCAAGCCTTATTTTCTTGAGCGATGTCCTGGTTTCCTGATTCCTGTTACTGGTTTTTTGATTCTGCTTTTGTCAGTGTCTTTGATAGCCTGTTTGTGCCTCACCCGACCTTTTGCTTGTTTACCATTTTTTATCTCTGCCTGCCATGTTGGATTGTTTGCTTGTTGTCACTTTTATTAAACTATCTTCTGCACATACATCTATCTCCATTCCTGACAGTCTGAAACTATCTCAGATCATTTGAAATGTGTCTTAGTCATAATATATGCATCTTGCCACACTATCGCATCATACATGTCATGTACATTCACATCAGTAGCTGCACAGAGTTTTATCAATAGCCTCTCAGAGTGATCAACTTTGACTGGATCACTGTCAGACCCCACAGAACTTGATCAGGCAACTGAATGAGTCAGTGTTCCACTATACCCTAGATAATGTAGCTCTACTTA
>JAODLJ010000004.1:28651584-28664438 GCA_027576115.1 Cathorops melanopus
TGGATAAGCGCAATAGATAATAGATGAATGAATTTTCTAGTGTTGCATGAAGTTCACCATTTTTGTTCAGTATTACACAGCACAGCAAGTTCAGCACAAATCGATGGACTTGTATCGAAGTAATTTTTTATTTTAAAGCTCCGCAATGTATAGGAAACCACAAATCTTCATTTATTTAAAATACCAAGAACACAAATCTTCATTTATTTAAAATATCAATCCATTTTAAAGATTAAATAGATGTCCGTGTGGCCTTTTAGCTATTGTCATTTATCTTTGACTATGTTATGGATTTACAGACACAAGTAGCAGATTTTTAAAGGCCTGTTTCCAAATCCAAGAAGAAGACGCCTTTAATATGCTAATAATGGTGCGCTAAGATGACTTTTTTTAGTGGATATTTGTTCAAACGGAATCCACAAGACCTTTAATTTTATCATTTATCAAAAACGACTGGGAGAACATTAACTGTATTGGTTTCCTGGAAGTTGGAAGCATGCTCTAACATTTTCACCTGCTGTGTTCACTTCCTGGGGTGCCAAGAAATGGTGTACAAACATCTTTATTTCCACCCCACGATGTCAGTGATTGAGAATGATGTGCTGAGGCTTATTATTAAGAAAACAAAAAGGTAATAAAATTCTCCTAGTTTAGTTTTAATGTTTAAAAAAACTGGAAAGGAACATCTGCTCAGACAAATTATTATTTGCCTTTTGAGAAATCCATGTATGAAACAGAATTATATCTATATATTCTAGTGTTCAGCACGGTGGTGCAGTGGTTGGCACTGTCGCCTCACAGCAAGCAGTTTCTGGGTTCGAACTTGCTGACCAACTGGGCTTTTCTGTGTGGAGTTTGCAGGTTTTCCTCATGCCTGCATGGGTTTCCTCTGGGTGCTCCGGTTTCCTCCTACAGTCCAAATGGCTGTCTGTCTCTCAGTTAGCCCTGCGATAGACTGGTGACCTGTCCAGGGTGAACCCTGCTTCTCATCCAGTGTCTGTTGGGATTGGCTCCAGCTCACCCATAACCTGCGTTGGATAAGCGCAATAGATAATAGATGAATGAATTTTCTAGTGTTGCATGAAGTTCACCATTTTTGTTCAGTATTACAGTATGGCAAACAAGTTAATACTCTAACTTATTTTAAAATGATTAAAATATCGTACTACACTGAAACAGCATTATGGCTATAGATAAGCTCAAGGGTGCATGAAGATGGTGAATATGTGAAGAAGAATGGAGTCTTATTGAAAAGAATACAGTGGACATAAAGTCTAAACATCCCTTTTAAAATGGCAGGTTTTTGTGAGATAAAAATGAATGCAAGGTAAACTATGTCAGAGCTTTTCCCACCTCGAAGTGATGTAGCAACAAAATTTTAGGGGGGAAAATGTTAAGTCTGCAATTTTTTTTAAAAATGGGGCTTATGGTTGTGGGCATAATTATAAAACATATGTTTGGCCCAAAAACAAGATAGCTGGCCACTGAAAGACCATTCCTACAGTGAAGCATGGTGGTGGCAGCATCATGCTAGGGATCAGCTTCTCTTCAGCTGGGACTGCGCTCTACTCAAGCTAGAGGGAATCATGGATGGCTCCAAATACTAATCTATTTCCACAATATATTTGCAGGCCTTTGCTAGACAGCTGAAGAAGAACAATTTCAAAAATGTCAAATCAAGATGTGCTGAGTTGTTAGACTCTGAGTGCTGGATTACAAGCAAAAGCTACTTTAATAAAGTAGCAGTTAAGGGGTGTGCACACATACAATCAGGTTTTTGATATTTCCCGTCAAGCATTTTTGTTTTTCAATTGAATTTCATTGGTTACGCCATTACGTTTAAAGGCGGAAAAAGATCTCGCATGATTTTATCTTGGTTTCATTTTTACATTACAAAAAACAACTAATTTTAACAGGAGAGGGTAGACTTTTTTATATCCACTGTATTTTGACAAAATTAGTTGATGACTGATGTAATAGTGGACCTTCGTAAATTACTGTATACTTGAACTACATTTTAGTTTTGCACACTGAGCATTTGTAATTCCCACGGCTGATCTAATAACCTACTTTTTATGATTAAACGATACACACAGGAAAAATGACTGAGCAATTTTTCCATAGTTAAAAGTATTTTCCTCAAAAATAGTTAATTTTACTCAATTTTTAGTTTAGAGAGTAAAATTTGGAGTTGGAGTGGGTGCAAAATTACAGAGTAATGGTGTAACAGAGTTGATTGTGGCTCTGAACTGAGTAAAATAGTACAAGAGTTAATTTCAAGACACACTGAATAGAGTCAAATACCACCACAAAAAGTAATGAATTGAGGAGAATTGACTCTGGAAAAACAGCTCTATCAAAAGAGTAACTTTTACTCTTTTTAGAGAGGGACCAAATGTTATCTAGCGTCAAGTAAAATTTTCTTCAATTTGAGTAAATTTTACTCAGGCAAATTTCCTGCGTAGGTACAACATGAGAGAAAAAGTATCCAACCACTCCCTCCCTCCAAAGCCACTCCTCCAAAACACATGAATGTGCATTGCCTGATTACTGCCAGAGGAAAAGAGAAATGGGGGGACTGTGGCACGTTGTTGTCATATCCAACTACCTCATGTATGTAAATATAATGAATGTAACCAATGAGCATGGCTATTGTTAGTCCTTGCAGCTGTTAACTAGTTCACTAACTTATTAACTTCAGCAATATGTCTGCAATATGTCTGTCAAGCCTTGTGGAAGACTCTGGTCATGTGCAGTGAGTGCATGGGTAGAATGCACACAGGTAGACAGGTAAGTAGGTAGACAGGCTGTTAGGCAAGCTAATCATTTCATTTGGTCTAAATGAAATGATTGGATGAGCTTTTTACATCCCTGCGACTGCCATAGATGATTTTCTTTTTATTGTCAGAGCATCTGAATTATTCATTGCTGTTGGGATGTAATTTCAAGAAATATAACAAAACATCCTTCTAAAAATTACCTGCCCTAGCTTTAAATGACAAAATGAGTTAATTGCATAAAATGCATGTGTCTGTGTGAAAAGCAAGAGGGGGTGAACAAAAGAAAACAAACAAAAAAATACATGTAAATGTAAATATTATGATGTCATTTAAGAATATAAGAGTATAAAAAATAAGAATATAATAAGTTGTCCAAAATCAAGAAAATTAGTAATTGTATGTGTAGAATTTTGAATTGATACCGGTATATTTTTATGTGATGGTGTATGTTGCAAAGATGCAAAGAAAATTAAATGAAACACTTAAATACTTAAAGTACATATTTTTCACTTTTGATTAGTGTCAGTCCTGCGTGCTGTGGCGTGTGCACCTGAAGGTGTGCCTCAGGCTGCGTGCGCGCTGAGTGGAATCCAGCACGCACACCGTGAACAAGGCAAAACTGAACTCAATTAGAGAACACTGTGTTTGCCTATTTAAGGACTGCACCGATGCAAATGCATTGCGAAGTATTACGCTACGTTAAGTATGCATTACCGAACCTTTCTACCCATGTTCTTGGTTTCCTGGTTTCTTGATTCTTGTGCCTGTTTCTTGTTCTCGTTCTAGTTTTGCCTTTGATGTACTGTTTGCACCTTGACCGACCCTTTGCCTGTTTTCACGTTTCTGCTCTAGCCTGCCGATTTGGACTATTTGCCTTTGTGTGTATTTGTATATGTATGCACTTTATTAAACTGAACACTTCTGCACATACAGCCGCCTCTCTCGTGTACTTGACAATTAGCTTTTGAAAAATGTACTCTAAATTTATTTACATTTATGGCATTTGATACATGTCCTTATCCAGCACGACTTACAGAAGTGCTTTAAAATCTCTATCAATAAACATATCTTCATACTGGTTGACAGGGTCAGGGGCTAAAAGTACTATCAGCCTAAAAATCCTTTGGGTGAGTATAGTATAAAACAGATCATTATTTTAAATAGCAAAATGCCAATTTAAGTACGTTTTGATTTATTTAATGGCAATTTAAATTTAAAATTAATGCCAATTTAAAATGGCAATTAAATAGGTTCAAGTGCATGAACAAATAGGTCTTTAGTTGTTGTTTGATGACAGGCAGTGACTCAGCTGTTTGTACAACTAGAAGTTTATTCCACCACCTAGGTGCCAGAACAGAGCCTTGATGCATGCCTTCCTTGTACCCTGAAAGATGGTAGGTCCAGTCGTGCAGTGCAAGAGGATCAGAGGGAGTATGGTGCAGTGCAAGGTGTGATACATAAGTGCTTAAATATGGGTGCGTATTGGTCTGTTTTTGCCTTCTTGGTAATCATCAAGTGTGTTAAATCTGATGTGGGCAGCTACAGGAAGTCAGTGGAGGGAGGATAGCAAAGGGGCAGTGTGGAAGAACTTGGGAAGGTTGAAAACAAGTCATGTGACTGCATTCTAGACCTGTTGCAGAGATTGAATGGCACACAAAGGCAGAACTACCAGGAGCATGCTGTAGGTCTGAGTGAGCAACTGACTGACCTTTGTGGATAGAAACAGTTGATTCCTCAGAATAGTGTAAAGCAGAAACTGACAGTTTTACAGTGTGAGCTGCTGAGAAAGACAGTTGATTGTCCATGGATACCCCAAGGTTGTCTGCAGTGACCGATGGTGAGATCTGAGAATTGTCTAGGGATATCACAAGAGTCGATGGAGATGTATCTCCTGGGATGAACAACAGTTCAGTTTTGCTGGGATTAAGTTTCAGCTGATTAGCATGCCATCCACAATTGCAGTACCGTAGAACCATAATGATTGAGGGAGGAAAAGAGAGGATCAGTTGAGTGTCATCAGTATTGCAGTGGTATGACAACACATGTGAGGATAGGAACCTCAGCAAGAGAATGGGTATAGGGGAAGAACAAAAGTGAACCGGGTGCTGAGCCTTGTGGGACACGAGTGGCAAGTATGTATGGAGCAAATGTGGAGCCCCTCCAAGTCACCTGATATGACTGTTTCACAAATTTCAAGACTTTTTAGGTTGGATGAGATAGTCTTGGGGTTGTCTGTATTAAAGCATTTTTGTGTCAAGTTAACAAACATTTAATGGGAAGAATAATGGGACATGGAAAATGTTTGTCCCCCATATCCAGCCCTGTCAATAACTGCCGGCAGCTGGATATTTTGCCACCTATAAACACTCCATCGCCGGCTACTTGCAGTGGCATTTTCAAAAAAGTATTTTTTTTCCTTGTATTTTTATGACAGGCTTTTTTTTTAATTCACTGAGAAAAGTGATCTTTTTAGATGACAAGAATCGTATTTGTGCTACGGCAATGACCAAATTTTACAAGTATCTGTGGCAGTACTGCACATGCATTATCTAGCTGAATTAGATTTACACTTCATAAAAGTGACATCTGTTGATTGGTGTATTTTGTTGCCAGTAAAAAATCAGATAGTTTGTTTGACAGATCTTTATTGTCATTAATGAAGTACAAAGTTAACAAACAAGTAAAAAAGTGCAATTTGTGTTACCTTTTGTTCAGATTAATAGAATTAAAATTGAATAGAAGTTTCCATAACATTTTTGCATTGTGTTTAATAGTAGTATAAATACATACATATATACATCATATTAAGAATAATTAACATTGAATCAGGTTTTAACTCAAATTTCTCATTTGAAATATTTTGTCTCTTAAGTTCTGATAAAGTTTATTAAATATTTCAGTCTCACAAGATCTCCTTATTTTCTTTGTTATTACTCTTATATTGAAGCAGAAGGGTTTCAATTTTGCGGGTGGCACAGTGGTGTAGTGGTTAGCACTGTCACCTCACAGGAAGAAGGTCCTGGATTTGAGCCCAGCGGCCGGCAAGGGCCTTTCTGTGTGGAGTTTGCATGCGCGCCCCGTGTCCATGTGGGTTTCCTCTGGGTGCTCTGGTTTCCCCCACAGTCCAAAGGCATGCAGGTTAAGCTGACTGGTGGCTTTAAATTGGCCGTAGGTGTGAATGTGAGCATGAATGGTTGTCTGTGTCTATGTGTTAGCCCTGCGATGACCTGGCAACTTGTCCAGGGTGTACCCTGCCTCTCGCCCATACCCAGCTGGGATAGGCTCCAGCTTGCCTGTGACCCTGTAGGATAGGATAAGTGGCTACAGATAATGGATGGATGGAATTTGGTTTATGGTAATCTTATAATAAGAAATAGCTAATACATTTGGCTGTATTATATGCAATAGTTTCACTTGATGTAATTTTTTCCAATGCTACTTTTTATAGTGCTACAGTTGCACACTTGGCTGTAACCTTTGTACATTTTGTTTGCTTGCTTGTTTGTTTGTATGTTTGTTTGCTTGTTTTTTCCCACTTTTTCATTCATCTTCAGTAACTTCTTTATCTTGGTCAGAGTTATGGCAGATCTGGAGCCCACCCCTGGAACACTGGTTATGAGGCTGGAATACAAGCCTCAAAGGATGGGATGTCTGTCTTTTGCATTGCATCATGCTCACACTTATTCACACACTCACACAGACAAGGGGAGAACATGTGAAACCCCATACAAGGATTGAACCAGAGACCCTGGATCTATGAGACAGCAATGCTACTCTGGTTTTAATTACAAAATAATATTTCTTACAAGTACATATCCAGATTATTTTCATGAATGAAAAGTGAAAACTTTTCATTAATAATAATAATCAGGATATGTAGCTGTATTTTTTGGTTTATGTGGTTTAGTTCTTGACTATACTCACATATATAGTAGTATTCTCTGCCTGGTCTGAACTCAAAACCCAGTGAGAATGGTGTGAAAAGCTGAAACTTCTCAGAGAACTTGAGTGGCCCGTTGGGAGAGTAGGGCCGATTGCACTCCCAGCGTTTGAAGCCTGTCGCTGTGTGGTCGCAGGAGCTGTAGCCATCATAGTTGACCATGTACAGCATGTAGCGCTCGGTCCTCTCTTCTGGCACAGAGTCCATGTAGTGGGGACAGTAGACGTCCAGGTAGTCATTGATGCACACATCAAGGTGGTAGTCACCTCTGTAAAATCTGCGAAAAGTGAATAAGGGACATACATTTAAAATCCACTGCTAGAAGAAAGAGAGCGGAAGATAAATCTTATATTAAGATTTATATACATCATGAAGGAATCTAAAACATGTGTGGTGATGATGAGTGGTGAAATGAATAATGCTATCCTTAACATTGGAGGTTTAAAAAGTCCTAAAATTATGAGGCTTTTAAAGGCAAAATATGACAAATTGAATAATGACACTCAGAGGAATTTGAGATACAAGAATGATGTGCATTCCATATGCTGAACCAGCCTGCTACTCCAAGACTTACGTCTTGTTTACTGTGGAAATAAAAGAACGAAGCAGGATTTTCGGGGGGTGGCCTGGTGGGGTGAGACATGTGAACGAAGAACAAGGAAGCATTTTAAAAACATGTACTCCCCAAGGCACCATATAAGGTTGCAGCAGAGTTGAACTGGGTCAGGTCTCACAGCTAAACTCCGCTTACAGCATGGGATCATGTGCTAGTGCCTGGGCATGCATGAGGAAACAATGTGAGATGGAGGTGTTTTGTAGCTTGGAGCAATGCATCAGAGCATTGGCTGATTTTAAATCCAGTAAGAGAACCTCCAGTAAACAGACAACCAGCAGTGACCCTGAAGCTCACAACTAATGTGAGGTTAATGCTGAGATCCCGCTGTGGACAGCAGCTCTGCTGGTGCATCAATGCAAAGATTTCCTCTCATTAGATACAATAAAAGACCACTGAGCCCAGATGGAGCTCGAGAGTACTTGGATTATCATTATGGGGATTTCAAATGCAACACTGGAATACTGATTGTGCCTGCTGTTTGTGAGAGTGTACGAATGTGTTTCTCAAACTCATTATGCATAAAACTTGTGGAACTACATTCAAGAACCATTATTCACCAGGATGCTATTTCATCCTAACTAAAAGCAAAAACTAGGCTAAGAAAAAATATTGTCTCTTTCAACTTCAGTGCTTTTTATTGCCCATACTTTTTTTTTTTCACATCATGCATATGCATTTCACTAAACATAACAAGGTCCTGCTTGTGACAGACCAGTAGGTATGTTTAGATTTTTAGTTTCTTTGTTGCTGTTCCATCCATCATGGGTCACTGATATTGAAAAGTCAGCCATTTCCTTGGCCAAATCATTAATGTCTTACATTTCCTGAAAGGGTGATTCTGCTCGAGGCAGGCACTGATGAGACATCATCAACATAAGTCTCAGAGCCTCGAAACAGCTCTGCTGACTAAACTGGTGTACATTACACCTATGCAGCGATTTGCATCCTGGGAAACGTTGCTTTAACCATTCAATACCCCAATCAGAGCTTCAGATTAGAGTGGCACATGATCCCAGTCAAAGCACCTAGCTATCCATTTGTCCATCAGTGTTTCTTTGAGGCTGTCACACCAGATTATATAGCGCAAGCCCCAGAAGGTCCTTTTGCTCTAAGATATTAGGTGACTGTCTTTTCTGGGTCACTGAGGCAAGGGTTTAAGTAAAAAAAAAAAAAATCGCAGAAAACAAACAACAAAGGATTATTCTGCTCTTTGCGCCACACAGCCCAAAGCAAAAAGATGGACCTGTCATATATCAGAAAATCAATAAACCGGAGGATTAAGGTTGTCACATTGCAACATTTTCATCATCACACTGAAGCACCCATTACTTCTGTTATATGCCTTCAGTGACCATAAGATGTGCTCTGGTGATTCCTGAAGAGAACCAACCCAATTAAACTACAGAAACAAAACAAACAACTCATCAACATGACACTAATTCATCTCTCTATTCATTTGTTGAAGAGTGATGATGCCAGCTGGTCAATAAAGCACACAATGCAATTGTAATTTGTCACTAAGATGGAAAAAAGTGCCCATCTATCACTGCTACTTAACACAAATACAGAAACATAACAAAGCATTTACATGATGCTTCACCCCTTTATTCCTACATATCTATCTCTGTGACCTGGGTAGGACAGGTGATGACCGGGGCAAGCTACGATCTAAAGAAAGGCAGAGGACTGGTTGTGAAAGCTCTCCTGGTGTTTTCATGATTGAAAATGGGTCACCACAAGTTCAGCTTCCTGACATTCAACAATGGATTGAAAAATGGCAACAGTACTCAAGACTGTTGGAGAGAACCAGTGTTCCGACTTCAGTGGGTACAATAAATTTTATTAGATGTTTAAAAACATTCAAAATGGCATACTCTTTTACTGTACTGCAACATCACACATGACTCAAAGTTAAAGCCAAAAAAAATGCAATAAAGTGGTGGAGAAAGGAAGAAAAGAAAGGAAATCCTTAATTTTGGAACTGAAGTAGTATGAATAATATGCAAACTATAATGCTTCAGACCTAGCCATAATAAGAAAGAAGGAGAAAAGCTGATCATCACTCAGCAATCTGTGATACAGCTGTGATGAGTGCTGAATGTTCAGACCTTCAGCCCACCTGCTCTCACTCAATAAGCGCTTAAGCTCCCAGGCCTCTAGAGGGAGCTCTTTAGATGATTACTGACAGCGCTCCCTTGGGTCCAGGTCAGCTAAGCCTTTGGCCTGGTGGCCCTTTCAGAGCCACAGATGGAGGGCCTCCATCTCACATTACAGCTCCCTGAGCAGGCCTAGAGCGATCTTGCACAGTTGGCCCATCATTCACCCAGCGGACGCAGCGGCACATCTTCCAGTGCTTCACATATCACTCATCCTCTGCTTCCAAACAAATGTCTGTCCAGAAGCATTAACGTTACACCCACACAATAGTCTGCCAGAGCTCCGTGCTGGGTGTACTTGGCAAAAGCCTCAAAAGGCAGATGAAGGTGGAGGGAAAAAATTGAATAAATAAGACAGCTCCCTTGTTCTATGCATTTCCCATGGAACAAAGACTTATTCTTGGAATTCTATGCACAGAGACAAGAAATATTGCTCTTTACATGAAAAACACATTGATGTGTCTGCATTTGAATTGTGAAAAAAAGGACTACATCAGAGATTGGATAAATCTTTCGTGGCTGTCTAACAGAGATAGGGAGACGAAATAAGTATAGCATTAACATTAACATTCATTTATTTGGCAGATGCTTTTATTCAAAGTGACATTGAGCTTAGACAGACTGCAAACCAAGCAGAGAACCGAACAGCTGAGGATCCAGCAATGAGTCTCTGGCAATTCTGAGATTCAAACAAACAACCCCAAGGGCTCAACAGTAGCAGTATTTGGGCTTAAATTCATGACCTCAGGGGCCCAATACCT
The DNA here is from genome assembly GCA_027576115.1 of Cathorops melanopus. NCBI lineage: Eukaryota > Metazoa > Chordata > Actinopteri > Siluriformes > Ariidae > Cathorops > Cathorops melanopus. The sequence goes on from JAODLJ010000004.1 coordinate 28,661,838, forward strand.
CAGTGGGAGTTCTGGGATTTGAATTTACAATCTCTGGAGCCAATAGATCTTTAGCTGTCACAGAATTCCCTTTGACCTCATGTTTTTTGGTTACCAGCGCAAAACCTTGAGGTACCCATTGATCTCTTATCTTGATGGGGGGAAGGATAGTGTGAGTGTGTGGGAATGGCTCTATCAGTCCTGGTGAGATTCATGTGTGTTTTACATGCACAATATACAGAAGGTATTCCGAATGGTGTGGGTAAAGCTGGCCATTCTCATGTCACCGTGATTAGCAATGAGTGTGTGCCACAGCATGGTGAGTGTCACTTATCACCTCCCCGCCCAGCAGGGCTGTGTCACTCCCATCTTGGTTAGCCCTCAGAGCTGACAACCAACACACGCCAACCCACGCAACTATGACAGCTGACCTTCACGCACAGTTTCCATGGTGCTGTGTCACAATGTTAAGCTCACAATGAACAAAATAGCTTGTTCACAGTCTGCAAAGCTTGAGTTTTTCCTTAGCTTTCTGCCCTTTTGAAATGATGCACTGCACTAAAATTTAAAACACACACACACAGACACACACACACACACAAAAAAAAAACTTATTACCTAGAGTGGCACAATCTGAGTAAGAAGCACCTCAGTGCTCTATCAATCTCCAGTAACTAGATTGATGAGAAAGAGTGCCTGTCACAAAATACACTCTAGTGAGACTGATGAACACAGAGTCTCCTGTGAGGTCAGAAACAAAGGTCAAGGGGTCATGAAGTGCTTATTATTTTAATGGAGGCCCTATTATTCAGTGGAGGCTAAAAGGGGCAACCCTTGGGTCGTCCATCTTTGGGGTGTCTAAAAAGGTTATGCACTTCAGTAAGATACAGGAAGTGTGATTAACTCAGTGAAAAACTAAATCTCCTGGCCTGGCAAACATGAACAGTTTATCCTTTCAGCAAAACAAATAAGCAACATAGGTTAAAATGGGAGTCCAAGTCAAACTTAATGGCAAAAGTGCCTCCCACTGATAGCTTTTTCTTGGCCTGAGGCAAAACTGCACACACCGTTGAGTCAACGGCAAATCAATTAAAGTAAAGGAAGCAGTTAGCTAGCCACAATCCCTGGATTCATATCAGCAAGCCACACTAATTTTCTGTGGTGTTCATACAGCCATTTATGGGCAATTTGAAAAACTGACAACAGTTCATAATGTATTGAAACTGCCATGCGGAGGTGATTTTAAAAAGTCCAGTCTGGATCAATTGGAAGAGGTGGATAGATGCTATCTATTCTGGCAGAGCCAAAATTAGCACAGAGAGAGTGAGAGGGTGGTCTACATGCTGGCTGGCAGGCCATTTTATCTTCAACAAATGCAGCAGCTACAGAAAAACATTGCATGTAACGTAATGTAACAGCTAAACTTAGAGTGCCCTCGGCGTGCCTAGCATGCCAAGGCCCCTGACACCTGGTGCCCTCAATCTCTTCTGGCTTGCCCAGCCTTTCCCTTCAGATCCTGTCAAAAGCTCCTCCATCAGCTGGCCGGCTGGCCCACCGGGCCCTCAGCCAGCATATACGCATATGCTTGCAAGCATGCACACACTCTTTTCCACAGTTCACTCTGTTTTTATGGAAAGTAGCATATCCGAAAGATCTGAGAACTGTATTAATGGGCATGGCTTGATATTCTAATAAACATTCTTATATGATGTCTAGTACAGTTAGTCTTGCTTCCACTGTAGGTTGCTCGGACTCAGACATAACGATAAAAGCTTTGTGACTGGTGAGGGTACATGAACTTTACCTCTGCATTACATCAAATAAGGAGAGATTCAGGCAAAGTGCACTGGAGTGTTTGCTGTGCATTGCAAGACCAGCTTTAACCTAATTAGAAGGCTTTGACAGTTTTGCATCTTCTGAAGCATTCATACATTTTCATATTAAATTTAGCAACTTTGCATGATAGGTTTGAAACGTTAGTCATATATAGCAATTTTAGCAACTAAAACCTAGATTTTTCTCACAGATGATCATACATCACAGATGATGGGACAGAATTAATGAAACGTAAGTTTGCAGAAAACTGACTGAAAACCATTTTTGTAATTTTTCGGTATTTACGACTATTTCAGTAACCTGAGAAACATGGATTCAGACAGATGTTTCCTAAGATGATCAACTTCCACTGTTTCTTGAAGAACACTTCCCTCCAACTGACTTTCTCTCAGACTTCTCAGGATGGACAACACAGACAAACTGCTGTCTGGCAGCCAACACTTCAGCTCTGAGCCAAGTCTACTCCTTCCCCAGCTTGGCAAGGTCCCTCACACTCCTCTCATAAACACCAGGATTTACCATCTCTATCTGATGATAGGTGATAAAGCAGGACAGAGCACCTGCCCATAAATCAGCTTCATCTGCTGCTGTCCCACTTTTTTCCAAACAGAGCACTGCCTAATGGACGGAGAAGACTGGACAGAGAACGGCTACTATGGCTGCCAAATTCCTTTCAAAATTACAATGCTTTGTTAATTACTTAAAATGTAGTACAGTGGTGCTTGAAAGTTTGTGAACCCTTTAGAATTTTCTATATTTCTGCATAAATATGACCTAAAACATCAT
>JAODLJ010000004.1:28675435-28685490 GCA_027576115.1 Cathorops melanopus
TGAGAAAATTCAGCATTGTTTACAGACACGCTTTCAGCAGCTGCCATCCTAGTTGCTTTGTATATCCACCATCATGGCGGACGTTCATGACGAAGCACATTTTGATCACGTGGTTGCAAGTCATCTATACAGAGCGACATACAACATACTCAGAGCAGCCCAGGGAACAGTTGGGGGTCAGGTGCCTTGCTCAAGGGCACTTCAGCCATTCCTGCTGGTCCAGGGAATCAAACCTTTGGTCCCAAAGCTGCTTCTCTAACCTTTAGGCCATGGCTTCCCCATTCAGTGTTTTATTCAGTCATTCTTGCCTTTTATTGGTTCATTTTCTTCTCGTAATAATCTGTTTTAACCTTTTCTTCATAAACATGCTTTGACAGACTAACTTTGTCCAATAACCTCTGACAAGCATTATTTTGGCCGAATGCTTTGGGAAATACCTGAGAATTACAAGGTTGAGGTTGAGGAATTCTGCAATGCGGATGGAGGTCCACTGATGATTTTGCACTTTCTCTAATCCTCTTCAGTGCTAAAGAAAAGCAGGTAAGCATTGATTCAGCAAAAAAAAAAAACATTGAAGATCCCACAAAATCCTTATTGTGAGCCAGATAAGAGAGTATTCTGGGAGCGATAAACCACAGAAAAATTATTTAGACAATACAGTTCAGGAAACCATTTGGTGGTGTTTTTGAATGGTGGGAAACTTGAACTGACCACATGACTCTAGCTAAAGGCTCTGAGAGATCAGTCTCTGCACAAAAAAGCATGGAACATAAACCCATGTACACAAATGCAACAATAAATAACACAGAAAAAAAAGCTGGGCCCACAGTCACTGCTGCTATGCATAGCATTCATCTGTGCCTGCTGGCTCTTGTCCCTTCACACTTGTCACTCTGAAATTCAGCCACTCGAATGTTTTCGAGTCATCTGAAGAGCCTCTTACGAGGTTGTTAGCATGGGGGAAGTGTCAGGTGACAAAGCCTCAAGGGGGGGGCTCTCCAATCACCCAGCACTTTAGCTTGTTGTCTACACAACGGCTAATTGGAAAAAAACTATGGGGTTTGAAAATCCAGGGTTTAATCAGTATTTAGCACCATCTGGATGTGGGCTGTTGGCCTCCTTCTGCTTCTCTTTATTCAAGACTTCCTTCTAAAGCCAGGGACTGTCAAACCCTGCCACAAAATGGAGACAGACGATGAGAGAGACGTGTGCATACTGTAAAACACTGAAGGTTTTTTTTTGTTTTTAACTTTTTTTTGTTTTGTTTTTCAGTGAAGATTGATCGTGCCTTATAAACTCTGAACAGATGTGTGTCAGGTTTCTATTAAGGGATCCAGAGGGAAATATATATATTTTTTCCATGGTGCAGTAAATTCTGTGTTCAAGATCCGATACACATGCAGGTGGCTGCAACTTGCATTTCAATGGAACATCATTGTGTCCTTCAGTCCCTCATCGTTTTGCTCTGGATCTTTCAGTGAGAAAGCTGTTGCCTCAGCAGAAGAGAACAGTAGTCCCTAATGAGTCTTTCACAGCGCTGCAGCGTTAACAGCAAGTCTTTCACACTGCTGCATTGGAAACTGCAATGGTTGCCAAATCTTACTTCCATCGACAGGTCATGCTGAGGCATTTAACATGTTTTTTAGAGTGAGCTCCTCACACACAAACACTACACAAAGCACTGGAAGATTTAGTTATTCTCTCTACAAATCCAAGTGCAAATAGGAAAGAAAGGGATAGGGGCTTAGTGGATTCCAGATTGCTTTACAAAAGGGGATGAAAGCAGCTGCACATGTTTACCAAAGAATGAGAGGATGGCAGCATGAAAGACAAAACATAGCTTTTTCCTCTACAAAAATGCAATATCCACCCAGAACTACAGCTGTCACTACAGTTATACTTCATATCCCCAGGTACTGGTGGTTTCTACCAGCCAGTCATTGTTTGGCAGTATTGCTTCAGTTATGTCACAGAAATTCTGGAACCAAGAACTGATGAAATCAGGGGTTTGCAGGAGTAATTATTTGTTACTTTAACTTAAGCAACTAATTTTATTTCCTCCCACTTATTTATGTTTTTGTAAGTCTTGGGCAGCTAGGTGGTACAACATGTAGCACTGCTACCTCACCACTTTGATCCTGAACTAGGATTATTGTATGTGTGGAGTTTCTCTGTAATAAACACACCCCCCCATGTCCACCTGAGGTTCCTCTGGGTTCTCTGGTGTTCTCTCACCTCCTCAAAACATGCCAGTAGGTATATCAGCAACTAAATTAACCCCTAGGTGGGAATGCATGGACCACTGTCATATCTAGTATGTATGTATACTACCTGCATGGGATAGGCTCTGGGTCCACTGCAACCCTGACCAGGATAATGCAATTAATCAAGATGAATAAATGTTTACTGAATGATACTCTAAGAAAAAAAAAAAGGTTCATCTAGCACTGCAAAGGGTTATTCAGAGTGTTTCCATTTCAGAAAAGATTCCAGTTTAAATTCCCTGTAGACCGCTGGAATGGTTAAGGGTTAAACTCCTGAATGAATTATTTTAACAGAGATCAGGTACACACTGAGAATAGCTAAAAACAATAAAACATGTCTTATCTTGCATGCTACTATTTACAACTGTGTAGTGTGGCTGTTAAAGTATTTCACTACAGATGGTGAAATTTCCTCCCAAAGCCAGAACTTATTTTTAAACTGTTTAATTCCCATGTATGATCATGCACTGGCCATTTTCTTCAAATGAGTCTCCAGTTCTTTGTAGGTGAAAAAAGTATCAGTGGCTAAAGTTGAAGAACTTTGAGCCTTCCTGCCTTTGTTCACCAACAAGAAGAGCTGTTACATGATATCATGTACATTACATCAGAAAATCTTGGTTTTAGCCAATTAAAAGTCCATAGCTGGCTTTCATCATTTTGTCATGTCTTTCCCTCCTCAAGGATTTCCCTGCCACCCTCAGGCCGTTTATGTGTGCTGCTGTTTGGAGTAAACATGATCATCTCCATTTCACAGCAATATCATCTTCCTCATCTGAGAGGATTTGAAATATGAGATGCACCAAGCTCTTTTCCTCTCTGTGAGAGCCGGACGAGTTTCCAAATTCAAACCCAGGTACTGTTTACATCTAATAAGACTTAAGCTCACCTCTCACAGAGAAACTCTTAGGTCCTTATATCTGTGAGTATAAATCTGTCCTGACATGAGTTTTATCACAGTCACAGTTGTAAATCAGCTCTGAGGGATGAGTGCACTAAGGACAGTGAACGTTAAGAGGATGTGGAAATAGTTAACAGGAAATTCACAAAGCATGTTTGTTTTATCATTGGGCTTGGCTGCAACCTCTGAGGGATAAAACTAAGACAGAAAACGAGAGAGAGAGAGAGAGAGAGAGGGAAACACTATTTTTAATGCATTAGCAGAACAATGGCGTACTGTAAGCAATCCAGGTGTAAATATTTCGGATTTTTTAAAGCCAACTCTGGCCTTAGCGTGTTTTGCTGCAGGCTAAATAACAGAGTGAAGTTGCTGTGTGGTGACAGGCCAATGTTGAACAGTGTAGACTCTGTTGCTGGGGTGAGGTTTCCAAGCACACATTTGAAATAGCAACTAGGAATTCCCCATAATGCTTCAAAACAGCACATTACTGGGTGTTGCAAACTCTCGGCTTGTCATAATTGAGAAAGTGAAAATATGTCTAAACAGAAAGGCATTCATTTTCCTATTGTGAATCATAAAGCTGGCAATTTCACCGACACACCTCTTTCACAACCTCCACCCAGTGAGGTGTAGCTCCTTTTCCTGCAAGGTGGAACCAGACACCCACTCCACATGGAAATGCCGTCAAGTTGTCAGACTCAGAGTCCAACTTCAGATGTTACACAAATGGATACTGTCCATGGCACATGAAGTTGAGATACTCTTATCAGGGTCTCAGAGAGCACACCTCCTTTTTCTGCACTTCTCCAGCTCTGGTGCTACTGCACAGCAGAGGATGACCAACTCCCGCTCTATCTTTGGAATGTGGGAATCTAATCTGTAGAACACTCTGGGCCTGGGAGAAGACCCTCCGCGTTGACAGTCTGCCTCTTCAGACAGACACCTTGGACTGGTCAGGAATTCCAGGGGCTGATTAGTGCTGGGCTCAAAGTCTCATCTTTCTTCGCTTCCCACCCCCATCTACCCACAAGCAGTGCTCTCACAGTCCTGATCAGGTCTCAGGAAGGACGATAACAGCCGAAACCCTTCCCTTCAACTGGCTCAGTACACTCCTCACCTCATAGACTCGCCTTACAGCCAGAGGGACTCAATTAACAGTGGGAGAACAATAGATAAAGATATTGCAAAGTGATATGACAAGAATACACAAGAATGTCATCATGTAAGCCTGGTGACTAAAAATTTCCATCCACTGATTTTCTTGGTTTCTGATTTCCTTAAAACATAGCAATGAAATAAGACTACATCAGTAGAATATCTGAAATTAGGGCTGTATTGGCCCAATATCAGCCAAAGCTCAGGATCACTCAGATCCCTGATCCGGTATTTATTGATTTCAATTTTTTTTGTGAGAATGACATAACTTTTGTTATTTTAATCATGCCTGTGAAATTTCAGTTGATCCAAACCCTTTTCAGTTTGGATTTGTTTAACATGGGGAGGTTAGGTAAAATATTTACTATCTGGGATTTCAGTCTCATCCGAATCCATTGCATGTTATGGTCATGTGATTTACAAATGATCAAACGCTACTTGCATGGCCACACCCCTACAACAAGTATTTATATTGAAGGTCAATACATTCAATTTATATTAACATGTACATTATGTAGTACAACATGGAATTTTTAGTGTGACAGCCTTGTGGACATCGTAACTCCGATCTCTGTGATATCAACCATAACTACAAAACATGTCCTCTAGCAACATTGTTCATTAGAAATATATGTATCAGGGTTCTAACTAGACCAAAATATCCGCATAGTGGCACCAGTCATAACTGCTGGGGTTCAGGGGCCGCCTTAGGCCCCCAAAAGCTCACGGGTTCTCCATGCTCAGAGATGCATTCTAGTGCATTTCCTGGCACTTGCAGGCCTCCCTGAAAGTCACTCTTTTTTGGTAATACTAATGAAATATTTTTGCCAAAAATTGCTGTGATTGTTTTTGATTGAAGACTTATTATAATTAATATTCAACTATATTGGTGACATATTTATGGAATAAGAATAAAACAACCAGTTGATGTTCATCAAATGTCAGCTTTATTTTCGGCTTCAGTCATTCAATTACAATACATGACTATCCAGATCTAACTCAGGGACCGGCACGTATTACATGCATGGCGCGTAAGTGCTTCTTAACACAGATGGCACTTTACTGCGAACACAGCATAAGGAAGGAGGTAAACTGGACTAGCATGATCAGTGACAATCTCCACACAGAATTACTCAGGCAGTTATGCACTGGGCGCTTACGTGGACAGGGAGTGGAGTATATCTGAATGTAGAACATTCGCATGGCAGTGCGCCATGGGGATAACAAGAGAAAATTAAACAAAAGACCACATTTTCAAGATTGACAAGTCTTTTCTTTGTGTGCAACCACAGGATGCATCTGCCGCCATGTTGGATTATATACAAATCCAGAATGCAAGGACATGTACATAAGTAGTATATTTTATTAGCATATTTTGATATTCTAACTATTCTTGTTTTTATATTATTAACCCAACAAACCTTTACATTTCAAACAATAAAGATCTTTGACTAAATAAGAGTACAAACAGTCTAAAAGCATAGAATAAAAACATCACTAAGCAAGTAAGACTATTATACTAATTCTATTTTCTTTTCATAGACAAAGTAAAATCACTCTAATCAAAAGGAACAATCGATGGAGGTAAGTTACACAAGGCACAGCATACTTTGGCAATCTTATCAAGTTAAATTAGCTTCCAATATTTTTTCTTATGTTCCACCAACTCAGAAGTCATATCTCTATTGCACTGCTCCATTTGAGATATTTGTAACCCAGTGAGTTCCATCTGGCACCACTTTCAGTGTGCATCTCTGCTGGGAGGGCTTCAGGAACAATTTCATTTGACTCTGGTATGTTTATAAAACAAAAAGTGCACAAGTAAAACAAAGTTACTGGGTTACTGGAACGGCATCGCTAATATCTCACCTGGCAAAGTTGACCCACATTGTTCTCCTTGTGTCTCTAAACTCGCTAAGGTTTGTGCTGCTTCTAATCTGGCCTTCTTGCCAGATCTTTCATTTATCCTGTTACTTCTCAATACTGCGGGATGAGTTATCTTTCGTCTTGATCCTAATGATTGTGTCCGAATTTGAGTGTTGGTGCCCAATCTGGATTTGTTTTATCGCGTACTGTTGGTTTGCTGGTGTTCCTGCAAGGTGAGAAGCAGAGAAAGTGTTTGCGCTAAAGCTCAAAAGTTCAATTTAATCAGCACAAAACGTCGCTTTAATTAGCAAAGAACTCTCTCTATAAAGTGGTCACCACACACACGGGTGTAATTAGCTTTTTCCTCAGTTAAGTCGTTACAATTTATATTTTTGAACCACAGCGTTCGCATGGCGTTCTCTGGACAGTTCTTCATCTGCTTTGTCGCCATTTTTAATTATTTTGGGAATTCTGAAGAACCGTTTCTCTTTATTATTCTCTTTATTACCACAATTATATCCCGCACACAAAGTAGGCACTGTCTTTCTTCAAAGGTAATGAAATCAAAAGAAAATCATGAAGCGTTGCAGTCGCTCATACGTGAAGCGCCGCTATCTTGGTTGTTGTTATCATCCAACACGGTAGACTTCTGGTTTGGAAAGTAAGTGTGACATCATGTACACATGAAGAATTACATCGTTCTTTATTTCAGCTCATTACAGCTACACCTCCTCTTCTTCCAATAGTTTGCGCTGATATCTCTGAAACTGTCTAAGCTAAAGCTAGCTAGTTATATTTACAAAATACTAAACGTAGCCAAGCAGCTTCAGCGGAACATGAGGCGTATTCTTTGTACTGTTGTACTGTATTCTGAGTACAGTCTCTAAAAATGTTATTATCTTAAAAAGGCTTATTGTTGAGTATGTCCTGTATTACTTACACTTATTACAGTCAAGCTTAAAGGGTGTGAATATCAGTTTTGCATTTTTAATTACTTATTAATCAAAATCTTACCTCAGTGCTGTCGAGCGCTCAATTCTGATTGGTCAAAAATTCAAATAACAGATTTACTGTACACTAATGTGTTTGTTCTACTACATTAACACTTCAGTAGTAACAACTTGAAGAAGAAGAAGCCTTTATTTTTGGCACATGTACACTCAAGCACAGCAAAATTCCTCCTCTGCATTTAACCCATCTGAAGCAGTGAACACACAAGTGAGCAATGAGCACATACCCAGAGCAGTGGGCAGCTATGCTACAGCACCTGGGGAACAGTTGGGGGTTCGGTGCCTTGCTCAAGGGCACTTCAACCATGATACAGAGGGAGGGGTAAGTGCTATTCATTCAGTCAACTCTTTTACATTTTCCCTGCCGGTAACTGGAATTGAACCAGCGACTCTTTGGGCCCAAGGCTTGCTTCTTTAACCTTCAGGCCACGGTTGCCCCGAAGTACTGCCCTGGGAGTACTTCGGAAAACCGTCCACCTCTGCATCCAGAAATGCAACATAAAACTCTATTCCACAAGAGGAAGCCATGGCTTAATGGTTACAGAAGCAGCTTTGGGACCAAACAGTCACTGGTTTGATTCCCTGGACCAGCAGGAATGGCTGAAGTGCCATTGAGCAAGGCATCTAACCCCTAACTGCTCCCTGGGCTGCTCTGGGTATGTTGTACATCGCTCTGGATAAGATAAAAGTGTCTGCTAAATGCCTGTAATGTAATATAATGTAGAATCTGATTGGCTCTGTTCTTCAGTTTCCTGTGTTTAATTTTTCTCAGTGGTTTTAAATATGTTAGTAGCAAGTACAGTAGATGTGGTTCGTCTCTCTGTGTGAAAGTAGGATATTTTTATTACCAAAAGGTACCAGATTCTTTCCTGAATGCTGAATCGGGATTGCAGGACTAATGACAGCACTTTCATCAGACTGCTTCAAGGCTTTCGGTTATTGCTTTCAGAATAAGATGTTTAGTAAGTTTTCAATCTATACCGCCTGAACCCATGATTATTTTCTGTGCATACGTTGTGCAAATTATTAAAGATGTGTGTTACCATGGTGTACGGTGAAACATATTTGTTCTCCACACTGATTACCGCTTCAGTGGTCATGTCCTATAAATCCTTACCGTACCCAAAACGTCACAATGCAGGCTGTGCTATATGTTGATGTTGCTATTATGTTTCTTGAACTTTTATTCGTGCTAATATTCTATGACGCGAATATAAACATGACCAAAATCCAATCTCCCAACAAATAGTGTCCAGAGTGACTTTCTATGGTTGACCACATCAAAGTGTTTAACTTTGAAGTTTCGAAGACCAGAAACAGGGTGCGATATCAGGTACAGAAGCCATTGGAGTTATTAACGGCTGAATTATTTCCTGTTCTCGTTCCATGGATGAAATGCTCTCTGCTTTTCTTTCATTCTCGATCCAGGCAATAGAGTCCGTTTCATCAGTTTTTTCGCCCTCTCATAGCGCTTCGTTGAACTTTCTCCTACTCTCTTTCTATTCTTTGCGCTTCACCATCCATTTGATCTGCTGCCTGATTTCTCTGTACTCTGGCCGCTCGAGTGGGCGAGCACCGACCGGAGAACCAATCGAGTGAAACGCCTCTTTTAATTTCCCTGTGCTCGATAATCCTGCAGGGCTTGAAAGAAAAAAGAAAAGGCACTCCATCCATCACTTCTATTCTGCATGGTAATATTGGTGTTTATTTATTTATTTATTTATTTATTTATCTTCAAATATAATTAATTAATTCATTTTCAGGATTGCCTTAAGAACTTGGTCTATCTATCTATCTATCTATCTATCTATCTATCTATCTATCTATCTATCTATCTATCTATTGTTTTTTTCATCTTTTTTTCATTAGCATCAGCACTTTTGATGTATCAGTGTAAGAAGTACAAATTGACTAGCATGACTAGCATAATATGAACCAAAAAAATATTATATATAGTTTGAGAGTCAGGCCAAACTGGGACACACTTGAAATGAACCAACAGAAATGTTGTTGCTGTTTTTCTTTTCTTTTAACTGGCCACATTAAACCAGACTAGACCTCATAAGATGTTCATGGATGTATCCGTTCAGTTGCTGCTCACTGCGCCTTGAAAGAAAAAGTAGTATCACATCACCTGCTGCATTATAATTGTATGCAAAAGTTTGCATCCCTTCTGATTTCTGATTGTAAAATGAGAACTAGATAGAGACTGTGACTAAAGTCACAGTAATTTGCGCTAGCTGTTACAAACCGGGACGTTTAGTCCCCGTACCCTACGGATCATTCCGGATCAGTGATCCAGATCAGCACCAAAAGTCATAGCAATGTAATTCAGCCCAGAGGTATTTTTCATGTGAAATCTGGTTCTGATTGGTTGAAAACTGAGGGAGAAATAGTGTTCTAAAATGTTAGGAAAATAATAATAATAATAAAGTAGAAAGATCCTGAGTGAGAGTAACAATTTTCACCAGCACTAGCGCAAATTAAATATATCGCAACACAAGGCAACAACCCAAAAACTTAAAGCAATCTGCAAAACAAACTTTTGTAGTGATAGAACTGTATATTTTTCCATGATTAATCTTATGGTACCATTAACACTAATTACAGTACCACGAACTAAAACCAGACACATTAACCCCTTCAATGCCCTTGGACGAATCATGTACGTCATGAAATCTTTCACCGCTGTCGTCATAAACACCTCCTTTTATGTACCTTACATGGCACATTACTTTTACTTCACAGTGGCACGTATGAATTCCAGTCAATGCCTAAAACATTCTGTCACGAAATGGACGGACAAGAAGTGTATATTTATCTATTTTAATGAAGGAGCTTAACACATTACATGTCATTCAT
>JAODLJ010000004.1:29277770-29288474 GCA_027576115.1 Cathorops melanopus
ATTAGGGATAAAATTAGCTCATGTTTTAAGTCATTCAAATTCTGTAAAGCTGCTTTGCAACAATGTTTATTGTTAAAGGCGCTATACAAATAAACTTGACTTGAGGTACTGTATATCACAGCACTTGATGTGTACCCACTGCTCACAAGTGTCACATGCGATGGGCTTTGCTGTTACTTCTTATGGCTTTGTTGCACATCATGCAGGGATATTTGGGTTTCCTGGTTCCAGGACATGGGTGAATATCTCCACTTATCAACAAGCTATAGGTTATTAATAGTTGATTTAGGCTCACCAGAGGTTCGGTTGACATTTGTTTGTTTGTCCTGACAACCATGCAACCTTGACCTTCCCACTTCGCTGTGGGCAATAGGAGATCGTATAGCTTTGCATGGTTGAAACTTCTTCTCTATGGAAGCGATCGTCTAAAAATGTATCCCCCAACTGTCCTCCAGTGTCAAATCTAGGTCTATCAAGTGATCAGTGAGTGGGTTTAAGCTAAATGATGGAATTAAGCAGTATATGAGCAGCCCAAACAAAATTCCATTGCTACTTGCCACCATCTAGAAAATGAAATTCAATGTTTATTCGTGAGGGTGGTCAATAATTGTTTATATAATAATTGTTTTAATCAGGAATCTAAATATTTCACTTTGGATTCACATTGGATTGGATTCAGACACACGACCCTGGACAGGGTAAAGCAGTTACTGAACAAAAGAACAAACAGATAAATAAATTTTCAAACTTATAATATTCTTCACTTATTATTATTATTACTTTTCTTGCTTGTTTATTTACTTATATTTGGGAGGTTTTTATTTATTATTTTATTTATTCATATAGTCCAGAAGATTTCACCATAAAGAGTAGCTTCGCACATAATTAAATGTACTAAATATATAAAGTGTTAGGAAAATACAGTTGTTGGTAACTGATAGTTATTTAAGTATTTGCTATTTAATAAATCATTGTATTTGCAACTGTAACAAAATTCTGAAAACCTGGAATGTTTTCAAATTTACTGACAGTCCTAGCCACATTTTCTGGACGAACAGACACAGAGAGAGAGAGAGTTTGCCCCACACCTTTTATCACTGCAGCACATGCTGTTCATTATATGAGACAGAACCTTTAGAGGACAGTTGGTTTGTCTGAAGGGAATGATGACATTATTTATCAGTGGCCATGGACTGTTGAAAATTTCTTCATAACATGCGCTTTCACTGCAACTGGCAGCAGACATGATGCTGCATGGCCCAGGTCTCATCAGCCTCAACATTCTCTCATGTCACAGTTTCTCACCACAGGTCTCCCTCCTATGAAATACACTCATGAGGCAACAGTAAGGCAAACCATCATCTGTCAGATTTCTTCCATCTCTGCACTCCACTGACTACAAAGTAGTTTAACCTTGGGTTCAAAGTCCTTCAAGTAAATAGGTGTAAATGCTGAAGAGGCGTCTACATGTTTCACTGAGCAGTTTTTCAGCATGAGTGCAAACGGGCTACAATGTACCAGCTTCCTCTGTTGAATATTTTTTTTTTTCCTCAGCTATGTGCCATTGCTGATGATATCTCCTTTGTATGCGTGTTGCTTTGGGTTACTTTCTGAATACATTACCAAATCCTTAGCTCCCCCTCAAGTGGCAGATTGCTTTGAACATTATAGGCCAAAAAAAATTGTCTAATATGATCAAATGTATGGCTGCAGTTTTTGGCTCTCCAGCAAATTTTCCCATCTCCCAATGCTGTATTCTATTTCCAGCTTAATATGCAAGAGAAATACATATTACATGTGAGACCTGTTCAGCTGCCACTGCACAGTGGGGGAAAAATAGCATTGTCTTTCATCCAACTCCTCCATGCAATTGTAGATGGAATGTCTGTGGAATGTGTAAATAATGTGATGGACTATTCTTCAGACCATCAACAGTATTTAATTGTAGCATGTATAGTCAATTTGTTTGGTTAGTTATCTCATTTATTGATTGAAATGACAACAGTCTGAACAACACACATTTTTCTTTTTTCTTAGGTAACCTAATGGAAATTTGATGGTGGAGTTTTTCATTCAGGCTGCTTCCATCTGTCACTGTGTGAGAGAAGGGGAGGAATGAGTTGATTCTTTCATTGCCTGGCAGATGCTCCATGTAGGGCAGTGGCCGTAGCTCACTTTCAGCATGTTACACCACCTTCCCAGGAGTCTGAAGCTTTGGAGTCATGGCCTGGCTGTGGGCTGTTGCTGCTGCAGGCTAAATTAGAGCAGTCAGCCCTAAAGATGGCTGGCCCATCCCTCTCTCTTTCCTCTCATCTAACATAGTGACAGAGCTACAGATCAATCTGTATCTTTGAAGGAAATCTTTGAAGGCAAGCTGGAGAGACAGCTTCATTCCCCACTCAATTCTGCACACAAGGCTCTGCCAGGCCTGGAATGCATCTCCAAGGTGTCTCATTAGTCGTTGAACTTCTCCTCAGGTCCCACAGTATAGGTAGAACCAATTTCCAGTCACTAGCATGTTCTAGCAAAGTTCTTTGCTGGCTCTTCACTCTTCACTTATATCTTATCCAATTTTAGCATGCAGCATCATTCAAATAAAATCCAAAAATCCTACAATTATTCAAAAAGAAATCAATCATTAGCCCTATGGATATTTAATATGCAGGTGCATAAATGTGCTTGAAGTCTTTGTGTTAAAGTAGCGTTTGATGTCTGTTTTTAGGGATTACCAAGGTTGTGTGTCTACAAACAGAATGTAAATCAGATACTGTTAGATTACTGTTAAATTAATACTGCTTGTATGTATACTGCTTTGATAAAATCTATATCTATCTCAATTATTAATCATGATCTTTGTGTGTTTGGGTTTAGGAATCATTAACCACAATGACAATTGTGAAAATTGATTGGCTCTCTCTTTGCATTTGAAATTCTTAATAATCATGTGTTCACTCTACAGGGCATGTCATGACAATACAATTTATAAACACCACTTTTGTTAAATTGCATTTAAGTTTGCTGTATGTATTATGTACTAGGCTATGGAGACACAGGGTTGCCATGAAAAGAATAAATCTGTAAAAAAAATTAGAAAATAAATGTTGAAAAGGAATTAGAAAATAAATGTGCTGGGCAGCCATGGCCTGAAGGTTAGAGAAGCATCCTTGGGTCCAAAGGGTCCCTGGTTCAATCCCCTGGACCAGCAGGAAAATCCATGGCTGAAGTGTCTTTGAGCAAGGCACCTAAGCCTCAACTGCTCCCCAGATGCTGTGTGCTTGTGATATGTTGCTCTGGATAAGAGTGTCTGCTCAATGCTTGTAATGTAAATGCACATATAAAAAATTGGCTATAAAATAAATGCTTTTCTTTATTGGTTTTTTCTCTTCACTATTGCTTTTTCTTTTTCCTCATTGTTTTTTTTTTTTCTTTTGCTTGAAGGGCCAAGCTGTCAATCAACTGTCTTTGGGCAGACCTTCCTGCCCAGGCTGGGCAGACAATTCCTGCACACGTGAATCCTGCTTTGCGCAGTCTGAATGTGGTAGCGATTTGAATTGGGGAGGAAAGGAAAGGATTTGCTTCCTCTATGTGTACCCTAGCCATTATCTTGTCTTATACAGTTTTAGTCTTTTTTTTTTTTCTGGCACTCTTATGACAGTGATCCATTTCCTCACTTTTTCCCCATGTAAAAAGACTTAAAAATCACGAATTATTCATAAATGTATTTAATGTGTGTCGATGTAAATGGCTGGATAGCAAAATGTCAGATCCTCAACTGGGATGAGCCTGGGTGAGCATTTAACATCACCGCTTTTATTCTGGCACTATCAACATAATCTTCAAGCTCTTTTACGTTTATTTAATTTCTTATTTTTCAACATGTTTCTTATCATTTTGCAGGGTTTTTTTTTGTTTGTTTGTTTTTAATGGCACTCCCATGATTCCATACTAAGTTTTATATTGTCTTCATTTGGAAAGTAAGTTCACTGTACTAGGTATGCACAGTCACCGGAGGCACCAACACTATGCTACTTCTTTATGAATTAATTTTTCTTCATAATGTCTCTGTACAAATTTAATAAGAGATCAGAGAGTACAATGCCTTGTCAAAAGTTAATTAGTGAAATTTCTTGCCTTCTTAATGTTATAAAAAAATACAGTAAATAGCCCTATTCCACAACTGTAGTAATCCATGTTATGTCAAGAACCGCTCAACTAAGTAAAGAGAAATGGCAGTCCATCATTACTTTAAGACATGAAGTGTCTTTTTAATTAATAAAAGTAAAGAAAAACCATTGAATTAGAAGGTGTGTCCACAGATTTGACTGGTTCTGTACTTGCACAGCTATCACTGTTGCCCTTTAGCACCACAACGCTAAGATTTAAAGAGGGAGAGCAGCTAAGTAATCCAGACATGGGTTAGCATAAATCCCAGGATTCAGGTCACAGGCCAATACAAAAAAGTGCTGAGTTTGTGCAAGACAATTGCTGCAGGTTTTAGCAAACTAGTTCACTTCACTATCACTTTGCTGCTGATAAAAAAAAATTACTGAGCCTGATTTTTTTTTCACAACAAATATCAGTCATGTTTCATTGATTTAAATCTGTACAAATGTTATATAATGTGTCGAAATAATGCAAAATTCAGGCCACTGCAATGAATCAGCATCATAACTAAAATATAAAATATGTGACCACAGCAGCTGCAGTATCAACTGTGAACTGTTGTCTATATCTTTATTATGAGATGAGCTGCATACTAATATAACCTTGACAGGTGAGCACTGAGTGGACTGGAAACTGCTGATAGCTTGTATTGGATAAGAGGATTTATTAGACATGAGTCACTGTTCATAAATGGCTGTGACATGCCATGCTAATTAAAGAGTTGTTGGAGATAAAATATTAAAACTATTGCCACCAACAAAATCTCAGAGAGCAACTGATTTTTAACCTTTTAGTATCAAAAGATTTAGAAATCTTGTTATACTGTATTTACATGATTAAAAAAAGCAAAATGTTTCATATAATTTTATGCTATCAATAAGTGCAAAGTGTGGAAATGAAGAACCATTCATAGCTCCATATACTTCATAAGGTTAATCAATCAGATATTAAAAGTAAAAACTTTGCAAGTTCATAAAAATGCATACTTTATTTCTCATTACATACAGAGATAGCTTTACAGAGAAATGTTTAGGGTGCCTTCACATCTATCTGTCTGTTTGCTGAATCTGAATTACAGTGGTTTTTTCCCCCATTCATTTGCTATTTGGATTAGATTGATCTGGTTTCATGCTGCCTATAATACTATACTGTATACTCATTAGAAAAAATTCATTGATCTGAAATGTGGTGCTGAAAAAAAAAAAACCATTAACAAAGGTTTACCAAGTGTGTATAGAAATCACAAAAATCACCTGAGCACAAAGAACACTGAGCCGTGTTCATTCATCTTCAGTAAGCGCTTTGTCTTGGTCACTGTGGATCCAGAGCCTATCCTGTTAACGCTGGGCACAAGGCAAAATAACTCACTCGGAACTAAGTGTGATTGCTGTGTTCTCACCTACCTAATGAACTGTACTAAGGGGGAGAACACACCAGGGTTCTATTCAAATGGACTAAACACTGAATATGTGACAGTGCCCATAAAAGCAACACAACCAACCAAAAATCCTAATTAAAACAAAAGAGCACCTTCAGTGCGTGGACCCCTAATTTATCACATTCAATTCTAGACCTTTTCTGAACTTTTGTCTTCAATTTGAAAGTGGATGTTTCCATTTACATAAAATACACTAGCTGAAATAATTGTCATAATATACCATGTACCATAATATACCAATATACCATAATGTCATCTTTTTTCACTAAACCTGAAATAGTCTATTTGTTTATTTACATTATAAAGATGTCGATGTCGACTAATTTTTTGTAGCTGTTCATAGGAAAGACACTTCCTCCTCCTTAAACATTGCACAAAATTTGAGACACTGTACTCCTACTTAAATACTCTTTATGATATCACACAGCCATGACATCTGTAGGTTTAATGTCATTAGATGCTGGCTGAGAAGACATTTTATTATATATGAGATGTAGAGGTATGAAGGCCACTGGCACTAGTACTCCTTCCATCCGTGTATGTCACAAGTGTAAACTCACACGTATGAAAAAGCACACGTATGGTAGCAGTTGATGTAATGCCATGATGGAAATTCATATAAAGTACTACATTAAAGTACAATTGCACAAATTCAAAAGCCATACTAGGGTGATGCTAAAAATGATTCTAGTGATGTATACTGATCAACAAGTACACACTATGAGTGCATTTGTTTGTCATTACCCACTTAGATCCAATTTTTGGTCATTAAATATACATTTCATCTATATTTTTCTGAACTCTGTGGGTCTTGAGATGATTATTGTGTTCCACTGGAAGGCAGCTACCAAGGCAGGCAACAATTTTAGCAGCATTTAATTGCTCCTTTCTGAGTTCTTTGTGCTGGTAAAAGTTTAAGGAAATAACTACATTTGTATCTCCTTCTTGGTGTAGGTAATCCCATAATTCTGTTTGTCAGACCAGAGCACCATAAAATAGTGCAACAAATACCAAACTGTGACTCTGATGAGGAATACAGTTTGGATATATAAGTGAATTGCATAATTTGTAACTAACATTTATTTTTTGTGTTCAAATGTTCTAATTTGTGGTTATTAGGTTTGCTAATTAGCTATGTTATTAAACAAAGACTAGCCTAGTTGTGTTTAGGACCAGAAACTTACAGACAGGTAACAAATTAAAGGGAGAAAGTGTGGGCATGATTTGAGTCCACTAGTCCACTTAAATGGAAGTACCACTGCAAATCAACTGAAAGTTCTTTTGGCTCATCCTCCTTGTCGTACAATAAAACATTTTCTGAAGGGCTTGATCTCTCCCAGGATCATCTAATAAAACACTTCCCTTTAAGATTAGCTTAGTTGTGTTTTGGACCAGAAACTTACATACGGGTAACAAATTAAAGGAAAAAAGTGCAGGCATGGTTTGAGTCCACTAGTTCACTTAAATGGAAATGCTGCTGCAAATCAATTGAAAGTTCTTCTGACTCATCCCCTTTATTGTATAATAAAGCATTTTCTGAAGGGCATGGTCTCTCCCAGGATCATTTAATAAAACATTTCTCACACTACCAGAATTTTGTCATCAGCTGACTTTTGTTCCAGTGGCACTAAATCAGCTGTCAATGAGCATGTTACATTATGCATTCTAAGACCAACAGTCTCAACTCATGACCAAATAAAGTCTTTTACGATGTGTGACTTTTATCTGTGACAGCAAAATCAGGCCCAAAATTGTAACAGTGCAAAGCTGACTTTAATACAGCACTTTTCACTACCATCATCAAAATACCAAAAATCTTTTGGGTATATTGTTTAGAAGAACAGCATTCATCACTCCAGTACAGTTCCAGAGACTTGTAAAATCTGTGCCAAGAAGAATTAAAGCTGTCCTAGGTGGCCCAACACGTTACCAACATACTTTATGTTGTATTTTACATACATCATTCAGCAGCAGCTACAGCTATTTTGGGATCCATCTTCATATGCTTTCAGTAATGATGTTTGATGCAACCCAAACTTGATGCCTGCCAAGGTTGCCTTTCAGTTAAAATGATACCCAATGACACAGGAATCTTTAAAGCATGTGACTCGTAAGACTGGAACACAGCTCATGTTACAGACTTGTTTCCACAAGCACTAGTAAGAATTGGTATATGTACTTTAAAAAACAACAAGTATTACTTCATTGCTATCATATTTGATACCTAATCTTCACAATAGACACACTCCACTTCTGGATTTGCCTCAGGAACATACAAGACTCAGTGATCATGTGACAAAACACAACAAGAATGGATTTAACCAAAATCTACAGCTCAGTGATGGTACAAACCAGAAGTGAACTTGGTCACCTTGGTTTGCGTCTACAGAAAATTGTTATCAGGCCCCAGTTGGTCTAGTGGCATACTGGAAGCATGTGATGCGTTGCCCCTCTCAGTGTTTCCCAGCGTCCCTCTGTTCTGGGGTGAGGCCACTCTCGCCATGTGCCATCCATTTCAGTGGCTGTGTTGAATCCCTAAAGTATCTTGCCTTCTCAAACGAACATTCAGTTCTAGCAGATTGAGCAGGTCTTGGACCCCGATGATGATGGGTTATTGGCGGCAGCTGTTGAAGCAAATTAAACATTTACAAAAGCAGCACCATGCAGGGGCACCACTAGAAATTCTGGGCCCTATGAAAGAATATATTGCCCTCTTTTATGTTTCTGGTAACCCAACTTCATGATGGTGTCAATCTATTGATGGTTCACCATCAATTCTGTTTCTACCGTACGCAGATAACATCAGTGCTGGATTGGAAAGCAACAAATCTAATGTGGTATCGCACTCTGGCTCCACCTATGCAAGACTGTACCATGTCATGAATAGGGAGGGTGTGAAATATAAAGATGATCTATTCTAATAATTTTCTGGAAAATGGAAAACCAAACCAGAAGGTTGTTGTATTTGCTCATTTTAAGAGACAAAATTATTTATTTTTTAAAATTAATTTAACTTGCACATGGTAATAATGTCCTCTGAGGGCCCTCTGTCAATGCTGGGCCCTTAGAATTGTCCTAACATTTCCCCCCCTAACGGCACCCCTGGCACCATGTATAATCTTTTCTACGTGCCCTGTCACATAGTATATTTTATATGTAATACCAGTCAAAAGTTTGTACATCCCTGCTCATAGATCTTCTTTTTGTACTATTTTGTCCTATTTTAGAATAATAATGAAGACATTAACACTATGAAATAACACAATTGACTTGATGCAGTGACCAAGAAAAGTGTTCAACAAACCAAAACTATTATATTGTAAAATGTTCACAACATTGCTAATGAAACTTTGCACACTCTCTCTTTCTCTCAACTGACACCACAAGGAAGCTTCACCCAGAAAGGTTTTTTTTTTTTTAACTTTTCACCTAAACAAATCTTTTTACTGCTTCTCTTAAATACTACATGACAACTGTGTAGCCTTGTTTGCCACCTCATCTTCACTTTCAAGAACAAATGAAGCAAACATTTTGTGAGCCTGCTGCTTATGTAATATCTTTGCCAAACCTTTTTTGGCTGCTTCTGCTTCTGCTTTCGCCTTGGCTGCTTCTTCAGCTGCCTTCAGCTTCGCCTCATATGCCTCCTGTAAAGCCTTCCACTCTTTCCGGTTGTTCTGGATGCCATCATACATGGGTTGGATGGCTTTGTGGAACCGTGAGAACTCCTGCAGAGAATATGTTAATGTAATACATTTGTTTGCCTCGTTTGCCTTTTTGGTATTTTAAACTAGAATATAATTCAACTTTAGCAGCTGAGATTTAATTACAGATGTCTCCTAATTAATACCTTGTAAACGAAAGTGCAGACAAAGTCTATAAAACCGCACTGAAGCTTGGGCAGTTCTGCAGCTTTGTTCCTGTCCATCATGGGCTGAAAATAGAAAGGAGGAGAAGTATCATTTATATGCCAAGTATTGACATTTTTCACTTGAGCATTTAACATAATGCACATCATTAAACTAACCCTCCCCCCAAAAAAAAAAATTGCACATAGGACTGATAACATATACATAAAACTCCTTTATTCACTGGTTAGAAATATGACAACATCCAGTGTTTATTTTCTCTTTGTGTTTGTCAGTCCAAATCTCTAGAACACATGGGATTTCTGTAGCACTACAGCTTGGTGCTTTGGCTTTGTGCCTCACAGATCAGTTCAGCAGCTCACATCTACTTAAAAATGTCACCCGCAACTCAAACACGTTTGGTTCACTTTACCAAACTAGAGTTCAGTTGGAACCAGACCAAGACCACCTCACTCAGATGGCGCAGTTGTTCTGGTGTCTACCTAAGTGCAATATTTGTGTTCTTACCTTAACTGCACCATGGGAGAAAATACATTCAAGCACCCTATGGTTCATACCAATGTTCCTTTTCAATTAAATACTGCCTAATAAAACAGTGCAAATTGAAGGAAGTGACTACTAAAGCCCTCAAATCTTAATTAATTTTAAATAATAATTTTGATACCCAAACATTACTCATCATTATGATTTGGGGCCTAGGAAATAGGATCATCTAAGGAATGCTACTCGGACTATGTGCCAAACCTCTGAGACTCACAATGGGTTGTTGCTCAAGTACAGTCCTCTCTAAGTCACCCTGCTCCCAGAATTCAGCTGCTACAGAGAGTGCCACCTGGGTAGGCACAAAAAGTTATCCATCAGAAGTCCAGAACTTTGTTTTGATAAGATCACGCCATCCAGGCAGACTCACCTTGCTCTGAACCTCCCATGGTTTGGCGATGGCTGACAGATCACAAGCAGTCATCATCATGGCCCTGTTGGTTCCATGTAAGCAAGACCATATTCAAAAATGAACAAAATGTCCTTACTGAAGCAGTAAATAAAGCATCAAGTAATTCATATTGATGCTTTATATAATATATATATATTAGGGCTAATATATATATATTAGGGCTGTCGAAGTTAACGCGATAATAACGCGTTAACGCGATCTCAGTTTATCGCGATTAAAAAAAATAGTGCCGTTAACGCAAATTCTAATTTGGCCCTGCGAGGCACCCGTAGTTCATGTTGCGG
>JAODLJ010000004.1:29478174-29491171 GCA_027576115.1 Cathorops melanopus
GAGAGCACTGTATTTGTTCAACAATAAAATTAATCATCGGGAATACAACTTGCCTAATAATTGTGCACACAGTGTATTTTGCCAAGGCTGGTGTGGAAGAACTCGAGTTTCCTGCACAGGGCCCTGACCGCAACCCCAACTGAACACCTTTGGGATGAACTGTAAAACTGACTGCACCCCAGGACTCCTCACCCAACATCAGTGCCTGACCTTGTTATCATTATAATTGAGTTTGGAGTAAACAGGTTTTCTGTCATTTCTCAGTGCAGAGAAACATGTTGAAATTCTTGTCTATCCACTACAGATACACTCAAAAAAACCAGTATGCGTGTCTGTTACATGAACCTAAGTCTAACATGTAACGGTTGACATTAGGTCACTCAACAAAATTGTTTCTGGCTAAGTTAACGCATTTTACTTGGGTGGAAATGCTTTCCATAATTTTATTACATTCACTGAGCAAGTTATTTTTTTGAGTCCACAGTGGATAGAAAATGAAAACCAGTGGAATAAGGCAGAGATAAAAAAAAAAAAAAGATTCATTTGGTCTACAGTGCCATAGGCAAAGCTGAAATGAGCATCAGTATGAAATGATTACTATGCATAACAAAACACAGAGTCTGTCTGCACTTGACCCATAAACATGGCCCCAGACACTCAGAAAAGATAAAGCTTTCATATACTAGGTAATCTTTCATTTCAGGAAGAACAACATGTTCAGGAGAGGAATTACTGTACCTGAGTGCAATGGATGTTCCGTTCACAGATGCTGAGCAAGGCCTGCTTGGGCTAAAGCTCCCCTGGCGGGCATAGCGCATGTTTCCACAGCACAGGATCATGAGGAAAGCTCTGCGAAAAGCCCGGTTCAGAAAGGCATAGAGGAATGGGTTTAAGCCCGAGTTAATATATCCCAGCCACAGCCATGTGGTCCACATCTGCCATGGCACACTATACTTGATAAAGGGGTCCAGAACATTTGTGATGAAAAATGGTGCCCAGCACAGGCAGAAGCAGCCCATGATGATTGCCAGCGTCTTGGCCGCCTTGGTCTCGATTTTCATGCGGCTGGAACCAGGGTGTTCATGACTGTAGTAAGAGGATATGGGAGTGGATCCAGCACGCCGAAGCATCCGGATCTGCCGAGCGTGCTCCATAGCCGTCACATAGATGCGCTGGTAGGCAAGGATCATCAGGCCCAGGGGCACGTAGAAGGCCACAGCTGAGCAGACAAGGGCGTATGGTCGGTTAACCATAAATATGCAGGACGGCCTGTTTGAGCTGTGGCTGAGCTTCCTCTTCTTAATCTGGAGTATGAAACAACAGGTTTTTATAAAATATTCCGAACAACAGTACAAACAAGCAGAGCTGGGCAATGTGACAATATGACAGTGATCATGATTTCTTCAATTTTCATTGGAATCACCAGTATAATGAGCAGTTTGTGAACAAGTAGTTCAATGGATGTGAAATACTTAGTAGTTATGTAGTTTATTTTATTTTTCCCCATTTGATCATGAATGGCTATTTTCCCTTTATCTCTGCCTCACCCACTTTGTGTCATCATTTTACCTTTGAACTGTCTTCAGACTGTAAAGTATCTGTTCCTAGCTATTTGTTTGTTTTGCTATCCACGTTTGCCTAGCTTGCCTGGATTTTAATGTTTTCAGTGTGTCTAGCACATGTATCGATATTTATAGTTTGCTTAAATGCTAATAGGTTATCTGGGATGTGACAGCTCTTCGAGTTGCTCTTCTACATACCAAGAAATTAATATGAAATGGTGGCCACCTTTTGATTTAATGTTCCAGCCTGTTGTGTATCTTGAAAATGTGTTCATGTATTTTAGTGTGATATTTTTACACTTACGGTATATAAAAATGCCACTGAATTCTGGATTTGGATTCTGTCAGAAGGTGTTGATTAATTTTCTATAACACCAGCTCTGAAAGTCATATAGCTGCAAATCAGAGGTTTATATTAATGAACTTGTTCTGATAAGTCAGCATTTCTATAGTACAGCTAATTCACAGCTCCACATAAAAATTTTAAAAAGTATAATGGTGAAATATTCTGTGAGGAAATATTTGTTTAATATTTTTTGAAGTTGTCTCCAGTCTCAGCACCTTGTAACAGGCACAGGGCAAGCTATAACCTTTAGCTCACAGATACAGGAAAGTCTTCAGGACAGAGGAGTTTACACTTTGTACTTCCTTGGTAACATGAAAAGTTGTGTTTGTTTTATTCTTATTCTTCCATCCATCCATTATCTGTAACCACTCATCCTGTACAGGGTTGCGGGCAAGCTGGAGCCCATCTCAGCTGACTATGGGCGAGAGGTGGGGTACACCCTGGACAAGTCGCCAGGTCATTCCAGGTCTTCTTATTTTTATTTTTTATTCTTATTAACTTATTAAAAGAGAGAATAAAAGAGAGAATGGTGAGGGAATGACTCTCTAAGGGAATGACCTTATATTATAGCTGCTAGAACATAACAGGAACAAATTTGATTCTTGGACATTCCTTTCCATACAACATTAAAAGTAACTATAAATGGATAAAAAAATAACGTATTGTTCATTAATTAATAAAAAGGTCACTGCTGGCAAATTGTTATGGTATTAGGAGAATAGAACACTTGTGGATATGCTGTTAAAATAATCGTGAAAATCATCAACTTCTGTGACTGTATAACTGTGCTTCATCAGAACATAGTGTCACTGATCATTTTCCCAACACCAAACAGCACCAAAGGCTGTTTCATTTTTCTTACTTATCACCCAATTCTAAAATAAGTGAATTTTATACAGTAGTTAGGAGACATAATTCCTGATACATGCAATCTTCAATTTTTAACTGATTAATTAATGAGGTTGAGTTGTTATTTAACTAATGCTGTATATAGTATGATATTATATGGTATATAACTAATACTGAATATACAAAATTGTTAGTGGCATTTTTCAATTTTCACTTTAGGTTGGTTCCACTGGCAAAATAGGAACTAAATGATCGTTTTCCTCAGCAAGACTCCAGCCAGCTGCTCTCTAATAAACCCTGATCATAGATGGTGTATGTAAAACTCAGGTCACAGTGGTAAAGCTCAACTTGGCCCTGCAACAGCCACTCATTAACCAAATGGGTCCTCCTCTCTTTTGGCAGGTTATACTAAAAATATCTGTCTTTGTGGAAACTTGCAGCGTGCTTTTGCAGAATTGTATTTCAGGTGCACTGCTGCTGAGTCAATTATTCTGATGAACAATTTCACAAGCAAAGTTCACATGCAGACATTGATTATCCACTTACAATGTCCTCAATGCCAATGGCATTCCAGTTCTGCATGATGGGGAGGAAGGAGATAAACAAGGGAATTACCCAACACCCCCCCAGCATCAGAGACACTCTCACAGGCGTCATCTTGTTCCTGTAGACCAGTGGCTGGCAGCAAATCGCATAGTACCTGCCAAACATGAGCCAGATAAGTGAATATGCAGCATGTGATTACTAGATGTCATTGAATAACCGGGTGTCTTGCATAATCACCCTAAAAACCCATTAACAAAACCATGTACTGCTTTTTCATAGTGGTTTCACGCAACATTGTGAATCACATCACTTTTTCATACTGTAGCATTTTTTTCTGACAGGCATGAGGCAAAAAAAAAAACATGAGTCATCACTCAGCAGGGTGGAGAAAGAAGCCATGAATGGCACCATGGGATGAATAAAATTGTGAAGTCGGAGGCAAAGGTGTAAAAATGTGCATGTGTGAAAATGAATGTGTAAGTGTGTGTGTGTGTGAGAGAGAGAGAGAGAGAGCACAAGGGAATGTGGAAAAAAGAGAGCAAAAGAAAGAACAAGTGTTGTCTTATGGACCAGGTGCAGGACAATAGCTGCAGCTGTTCTCTCTAAAGCCATTCAGGATTGCTTCATCTTAACATATAAAGACCGATATTATGCATGTAGAACACAACAAATAAACATTACCTCTCCAAGCCCACAAATAAAGACATGCAATGACTTTTTGCTCTTGTGGCCATCTGCCATGTTATTTTCAATGTATCCTTATTATGTGTAATGATATTTCTCTGGTATGTTCATACATGAGAAAAGAAAACATTCAAATGGACAGAGAACAATATTTAAAATGGTTTTCTGGGCTGTAAAATTAATATCAATTATTTTATGCCCAACATACCGTCTATTTCTCAATTTTATCATGCAACTGATTTGTTTGCTCATTAAAGTCTTCTGTCTGTATTTGTCTAAAACAGAAAATTACCTCTGTCTTTACCAGAACTGGGCTGCATAACTTCACCTCTTTCCCTGATAAGGCAACTCGCAGTTTAAGCAGAAGACCTATCAATGTTTTCTTTACAACTGGATTTCATCTCACCAGCAGCAGAGGACTACAAATATGATGAACTGCTTCTTTTTTCTATATTGAATAATAAATTGCTTGACAGTGATTCCACAAAAAATATGATTAAAAGCACACAAGTGCAAACACAAAAATGTAGACCTCGATCATATAAACATGCAGACTAGAAAAAATGCTACCACACACTCCAACCCATGTTGCATGTCCTGCATTTGAATATCAGAGCCTATTGGTCCTTGTATTTTATGATGCAATAACTCTTATCTATCACATGTTCAGGAAACCCTTTAATGTATTTATGACAAGAAGCAAGACTGATGTGCCCAAAATACTTACAAAAATATGCTGTAGAAAAAAAAAATTCCACATAAACGTGTCCTCTTACTTTATCACACTATCAGTAATAGAGAAATATAATTCTGAAAAATGAATGCTGACAAATATGATAACACTCTATAACCTATGATTTCTTCAAGCATGACATGTTTCTGGATCAACACCCCTTTGCTGTTTGCTTTTTATCCAATTACTACCATCTGATCTCACTCCACAGTGCCTCCCACTGATGCAGCCAAACGCCCTAGTTTTCATAGATACAGAAAAGCTATTATATATCCATTTTGCTTCACAAAATTAAGCAGAAACTGTTATATTGAAACACACACAATTATTATATATATGAGCAATTGCGTGCTCTGATTGGCTACTCTACTACTAGGATAACATATACTAAGCTCATATACCGTGAGTAGAGAAAAACAAAATGGCAGAGCACATCAAGTCAGATATATCACTTTGTTATCAAGTATTTAAAGAAACAGAAATAGCTAAATAAAAGAAGATAGTTTTTTTTCCCCCCATTATCTCCTGTTCCACACTCCAGCCTATTTGGTGGCGGTAATGCATGCTTAAGTTAGTTTTCCAACAGCCAAAAAACCCTAAAGAAGAAAAAAATGGTGGACCATGTTACTGAACCAACCGAGGATGAAATAAAAACTCTACTCAAGAACAACCACCCCCCCCCCACAGAAAAAAAATGAATAAAAGTATTTGATGGTTAGAACATACATTTTTTTCCAGAATTATTATTATCGCATTTTCACAAATTGCTCCTGTCATTTCGCCAGTTTGTTTAGATTGTAAGTGGAAATGATTTTGTCGGATGGTTTCTACAAAGTTTTTATTTATCGAATTTGGAAAAAATGAAAATAAAAATGCTCTGTTTCTCAAAATCTAGTGAATGTGGATCGAGTAAAATAGTTAAATTTCATCATATATGACTAATAGCCAACTCAACGCTACGCGACTCGTCGGCTATCAGTTCATGTACGACTCGATTTCATGGAATAACTGTTAATTATCTATTTTAATTCCTGTAATCCAAATCTAAAAGAAATACACATTTAACTGGCTCAGCAAGATGAAGGTTTCAATGCTACAGCACACACAACCAACAAACAATGCAAATTTGTTTGTAAATTTAATAATTTCTTCCCTCCTAAAGTCTTTTATTGCTCAGAAAAGAAGGAAATGACGGGCGACTATCAGTTGAATTGTAATTGCAGCCATAAGCTGCACAATGAAGTACCATTTTGAGTTGAACTTTGTAGTTCATGAATACAGATAATCCAAACACATGAGGCGTGGAGGTGTTTGTTTACCCATTTCAAACCACGTGACCACAGCGCTCCAGTGGAGCTGAGGAGATCTCGTCGCATTGTAGCCAGCAGACCTGATTCAAACTGATTTGATTTTGGAATTGATCCAAACAGGGTCAAGGTCACAGCAAGGTCAAATGTTTGAGATTATTTCTTGTTTGATGCTTATTTCAAGAAGAGCATTTAGCAGAAGCTCTTAACCAGAGCGACATACAACAAGGGGGTACACAACACAGTGCTCCTGGAGCAGAGAGGGTTAAGGGCCTTGCTCAAGGGCCCACCAGTGGCAGCTTGTCAGTGCTGAGGCTTGAACCCATGACCTTCAGATCAGTAACCCAGAGCTTTAAAGCGATTAACCAGGACATTTTTTAATTATGGGGTTATTAAATGTCATCATTATATATTAATACAAGATGTTCTAGATGAAAAAAATTAAGTGGAATTTAGCTTAAAAAAACGTGAAAGTTGTAACATCAGTCCATTGGGCCATTTCCCCGGGCGTGGTCGTACTGGATTAGCCAGATACGTGGATGTATTAAGAGACAAAAATGAGGGTGGTGCTACATGACGTAGGATTCCACACATCTTCTTCATTCCATCCTGGATTGGAGATGTTTGGCTGAATGGCTTCATCAAGTAAAGTGAGAAAACTTTATTCCTGGAAAAAGCAGCACATTGCACAGTGAGCATTTTACAGAAGATTGTTTTGTGGAGGACTTGTATGAAAAAAAAATCACTTTTTTCATCATCTTGCTTGTCTTTGTCTGTATCAGCTTTCAAACAGACACCCACGCGTTTACTCTTTCTTATTTTAGCCTGCGAATGATGTGATTTAGTAGACTAGGTGATTAGGATATACACAGACGTACACATGGACTCTATTTTCCATTGACTTATGACATATTGGTATCCAGACATTATAAAATGCATTTTCGCCTTTGGGATTGCTGCACACCTGGCGTTATGAATTATGTATGAGTGTGTATGCAGTTTGGTTCAGTGAAACAGGAGCTTCTGATAAATAAAATTGCATAAGGGCACGGTTTGAGCTTCTTTTGTGTGCATGAAAATGATGTCATTACGATACAGAAATGTTGCAGTTGTTTAATAAATTGACAACTCCAAGAACACGCTGGAAAATTGCACTTTTTTCATTCCTTCGTTTTGTCCTTGTCCTGAGCTACAATCACATCCACACCATACCGTGCAATCAGATCCTACAGATTTTCTCTGAATACGCTTTCCAGCGAGTGTACCTGCCGCAAGTGGGCATCAGCTGCTCCTCTGTCTGATCCATTCAAAGGTGTTTATTAAGTGTTTCTTTTTTTTCCTCTCTAACCCCCGCTCAATTTATTTGTCCTGTCAAACCTGGTGAAATGTTCTCACTGATTTGTTTTACTTCAGTCATCATGACGTGAAACAAATGGACGAAAAACTGCATTGACAAACATTGACAATTTGTCATGTTGGGTTGCACTCCGAGGGAATCTGGCATCTCTAATGAATATTGCAGGATGTGCTGTTTTCTATCCTCCGTGACCTTTCAGCGGTGCAGCTCGCGATGTTTAGCACCGTGCCTGAGGGATGCGTGACACGGTTGACACTTGGGGGTAGAAGCTCGCTCTCTTAGGGGGCAGCAGGGACTTGTAGGTGGAAGTCAGACATGAAGGAAGGAAAGGGCCACATTAAATATGTTTTCAATGTATTTATTAATTTGTGCTAGCAGCACTGGCACAAACAATTAACCTCACTCCGGATCTTTCTACTTTATTATTATTATTATTATTATTATAACATTTTTAGGATGCTATTTCTCCCTCAGTTTTCAAACAAATCATCACCAAATTTCACATGAAGAATACTGCGGGGCGAAATGAAGTCGCTATGACTTTTGGTGCTGATCTGGATCACTGATCTGGAATGATCCATGAAAAACTGGATTTTTTTTCAGCACTTATAACTGTCAATTTTCATGATTAAAAAAAAAAATCTTTTTATTTATTTATTTATTTATTTATTTATTTTCAGGGCAGCAGGGCACAACTTTTCCTCACTAAGCATCATTCTCTGTCTCTTATCATTCTGGATCTATAGGCTATGGTGACCAGATGTCCTGGTTTGTAAGAGTTAGCACAAATTACTGTGACTTTAGTCCCAGCCTCTATCGAGTTTCTATTTGTGGTGAAATTTAGTGCTTCTGGCGTGAATCTATTGGGTTGTTATGCATTTTGCTTATTCCTGTTAGAAGTTAGCACAATGTTGCTCGACAAATCAGAGTGGAAAAAACTCAAATTTTGCTGTTCGCTCTGAAAATCAAAGGAGCAATAGATTCTTCTTCCAGGACCATCATTTTAATGAGAAGGAGTGGAGTGGAGATATTGGCACAAATGCTGGACACAAAGTCCCAGAATGCAATGGTTATGTTGACCCAAGGCAGAGACTCGACTTAGCTCGTTAGCAATCTATGAGATGATGAACACGATGCTATGATTTGCATGAATGTTGAAGTTTTGGCAGCTCTGTTTCAGTGGAGAAGACTTGAAGCAATGGTTACATCCCAGTGCACAACTATCAGCACAGCATTGTGTGAAAGGCAGGAAAACATTAACCAAAGTTGAAATCAATGAACATCAATAGAAAATAAAGGAACATAAACGAGACGATCATTGATGGCGTAGCTCACTCCAGCTCCATGAGAAATCAAAATTGGGTAGACGTTATATGCACCCTTGGTTCCTCTACCTTCATGCTAGAAAGAATCAAAATTGGTGAAGAATTGAGGGAGAAGAAACGATTTGTGTGGAAACTGCTCATTCGGGCTTAATTACTCCATATCTTCATTATTAATTGCAATTATGCAAATTTGGGTAGAAGCTATATGCACCCCAGGCAGACCTACCTTCCTGCCAAAAAGAATAAAAATCAGTGAAGAATTGAGAGAGAAGAAATGATTTTCGTGAAATGTGGACGACGCCAGACAGACGACAGACAACACATGATCGCATAAACTCATCACCTGTCGGCCGGATGAGACAGCAATTCTTGGATGCTGTTGAAGTTGTTGATGGTGGATTTTTTCTTTAAAGTGACTTATATATTTCCGTTACAGCATTGATTAAAGATTTAGCATGGGCTCACCTCAGGTGGTGTGTGGTGTTTATCTGAGGTGACTCTCAAGATCCGTTGATTAAAATGGGCCACATGCTCAAGGAGAATGAGGATGGAGTTAAGCCTCAGGGATGATGAAGGGCAGAGGTCATCAGCTAAGCCAGAGCCCTACTTACTGATGCATCCGATGAGCGCCACGAGAGGGTCATTACATAAGCCGAGCAGCCGAGATTGTTTCTGGAAAGCTGCGTTTCACTCTATTAGCGCTTCTCATCCGTATTCCTGACTTCTCCACTTTCCATCAGCCCAGATGAATTAAAACGCTCAGGGCTTATTGTATGTCAGCACAAATGTAATGAAAAATATAGAGCAGGTAATACACACCGAGACATTTCTTCACCGGCAGAACATACCTTTGTGAACGGAGTGGGAGTGGTGTAACTGTAATTGTCCCCCATCCATCGTGCTCACCTCGCTTTCTTGCTGCACTTATAAACGTACACATATGTAGGAGGGTTCATTTATCATGCTTATTAAAAAAAAAATCCTTGGAAGCAAAGCGTGATGCTCCGCCTCGGCTGAACCGCTTCTCCTGCAATTCGGAGATGATTAAAGGATTGATTGTGTGCATGCGGGAAGGGGGGGTGAGTAAGGCTGTTATTTTTTATTTTATACAACAATACAGTTGAATGTACGACTCGGATTGGTCAGATGGTGTTCCGACAGTAGCTCAGGTTTATAATAATCTGCACATCCTAATACAGTATGGTTTCCATGGTAACAGCTTACACAGGGACTTGTATTTTGGACAGAAGTACATTTTAAAAATTCACTGGAAAGAAAAGTTTATTAACATTTAGGGAAGGAGTCTCCAGTGTCAGCGCTTTGTAACAGGCAGAGATTTTTCCACGACGAGGATGTTTTCAGGACAGACAGCACATTTTGTGTGTGGTTTCTTGGTAACAAACCGTTTGTTTGTTTGTTTGTTTGTTTGTTTTGTCTTATGAACTTCAAGAGTGAAATGAGAGGCTGGTGAAGGAGCAACTGTTTATAGCATGACAGGAACTAATGTTGTGGATGTTCCATGGTATTAAAGTAACCATAAATGGATAAAAAACATCACTCTGTATCGTTCTGTAATGAATAAATTATAATCACTGGCATATTGTTGTGTTGTAAGAGAAGTGAGACACTTCGGGACATGTTGCTATAGGAACATAACCAGCTTCACAGTGCTCTGCTTGATCACACTACCACGATGCTGACCCCTGAATGTTTCCAGATGTGTGTCTGTACAGAGTAGAGTTTTTCTTTGTCAGAAAAGCGCTCGAAGGACGTCGGGGAGCATTTCATCGCAGCGCTTCATCAAAAAACACTCCCTGGTACACTGTATGTCGGTTTTGTTTCTATGACAACAGTATCTTGACAATGTATCACCACTAAGTGTTGTACCGTATGATTGGCGCAAATGCTGGACTCAAAGTCCCAGAATGCAATGCAGCTACCAAGGCAGAGACTTGACTTAGCTAGAAAAGGGCTTGCAGTTATAACCACGAACCGCTGTGTGATTGGCTGCCTGAAAATGAGCAATGTTGTAGACACCCAGAGTATACGTCCTGTCCTTACTGAGAAGAATTTAAAAAGACACCGGTGCTCAGGAAAAAAAAAAAAAAAAAAAGTACCCCGGCCCTTATTCCTTCCTCAGTCAATATTAAAATGGCAGTATTTCAAAGTGAAAACTGCATAAAATTGCTCAGCTGACATTAAAAAAAGCCTTTAACCCTTTAACATCTGAGATGATTGTTCTGTTCTTCCTTCTTAAAGAGGGTTATTTAGTAATGGCTCTAAATTATTTGATAACTACATAGTTGTTTAGGAGGTTGATTAATATCCTCCAAATCACAGCTTCTAAAGGTGATGATACACGGGGCAACTTTTTGGGCAGTGTTGCCGGGCAACTGCGCTTCGACACTTTCCCGGTGAGATTGGGGCAACATCATTTCTACCTGAATGATTTTGATCATTTTGGGCAACTTTTTAAGATCATCCAATCAGAGTGCTAGAAGTGAATCACATGACCACCTGAGAGCTTCTGAAATTTTCAACAAAGACGGCAGCGTCTCCAGCAGCGGAGCGAAGAAAAAGAGAGACGACTTATATCTTTTTATGGCGGTAAGTTGTTGTGTGTAAACCCAAAGTGGTGAATTTACCTCATCAAACACTTCGAAAACCAACAGACATCTATTTTTATGCTCAGGTTGGAATTTTTTCAGCTAAGTGTAAACTGCCGTTAGCTAACCACCGCTCCATAGAGACTGAATGGGATTTCGCTAACTAGCGGTGGGTTAGTTAGCTGAGAGTTATTGCTAGCTATCTATTCAGTTTTGTTCCCGAAGTGATACTGACGAGTGAAATAAAGGCTGAAGCCAAGACAAAAGTGACAGCTGTAAACATTTCCGTGTCCATCTTTGTGGTGTCCGTCTCCCTGGCAACAGATTTGCTCTGATCTGATTGGTTGTTGCCCAGAAAGTTGCCCCATGTATCATCACCTTAAGAAAGCAGCAAAGCCAAAAATCTGGTGTAAACGAAAGTTAATCAGCAGCTCCTCCATTTTTATCAACCAAACGAGTCTGAGAGGCCCTCAGCCCTGCCGGCTCATTTTCTACTGTTTCACAAGACAAAGGGCTCATGGCTTCACAGACCAGAGTGTGTGTGTGTGTGTGTGTGTTCACTGCGTCAGGTGGGTTAAGTGCAGAGGAGGAAATTCACTGTGCTTCAGTCTGTGCTCAAGTCTAAGTGGGATAAATAAAGGATTCTTGTTCTTGATCAAATGATGTTTTGACTAAAGACTAACTCGGAATTTCCAACCTCCAACTGGGAAAAAGCAAAGAAAATGCTCCTTCAACTTGGAATTCCAGTTCAATCTGGAATGACACATCTGTGATGGTCAGGTGTCCACATACTTTTGGTTATACAGTGTAGCGTGCCTCACTCATCACCGTTACATCACCAGCTCACTCCTAACAAAAGTTGCACCGAGTCTGAAAACTGCAGAATGGCATAATTTCCGAGTTCTGATTTCCCACATCCCGGTGTGAGCTGAACACACAAAAGGTTCAGAGAGAGAAACTCGGCACAAACCAAAAAGAGCCGAGAACCAAAAGCAGATATCTCCTCTCCTCTGTAGTGAGCGGTTTTTCTTCCAGCCAGATGATTTGTTAAAACTGTTCTTCGTGTTTGATCTGACCGCTGGTTTAGCTGAGAAAGCAGAAAAGTGAAGTTTTAATCTAAATTGTAGATTCCGGCTCATTAACATTCATTCTTAGGGATGTTTAAATATTTAAAACGATGTGTTAAGGACACCCCCAACTACCCCGTCAGTACTGGGAGTAAAACGAAAACCTTCTGCTTGAAGAGAAATCAGTGCATGCGATCAGTACATTAAGATCCTGTAACCAAACCCGACCCGACCCGCCGGGGTCCGACCCACTGCACAGAACAATACACACACAGAAGAAAGAAAAAACCCTGAACCTGTTTCATTTTGGACAGCTCTCGTCGAGTGTGCTCGTCGTTACGCAGGTCCTTCTTGTTCCCAACGAGGATGATGGGAACGTTCGGACAGAAATGCTTCACTTCTGGCGTCCACTTCTCCGGAATATTCTCTGAAAGACGACAAAGAGAAGAATATTAATGTTGGTATTGATATTAATGCGATACTGCTGTCTAGTCTGTTCTGTCCAATTTTAGGCCTGTCTCCCATTTGCCTTTTCTTCCTAAGGTCTTAGAAAAAGTTGTTTTTATTCAATTACAGTCATTTTTAGAGATAAATTCTGTTCTTGATAAATTCCAG
>JAODLJ010000004.1:29496982-29508073 GCA_027576115.1 Cathorops melanopus
TAGGTTTGTTTTTGGTCCACTAGAGGATAAATACCTGGAACTCCCCACTAGTCAGATAGAACTGAAGAAGCCTTTCAGATGAGAGGTGAAATTTCTTCAAGAATTTCAAGCAAGTCCAGTTGCCTTCTTTAGCACCTACGGTTTACAATGACCTGGATGACTTAGAACCTTCACGGACATGTTTCTTTCTTGATTTCTGCATTAATGACTAAGCTTCAAAATATTTTATATTTCCAAACATTACCTTTCTAACAAAAATTTAATTTTACAGAAAAATATTTGTGTGTCAATAAAGAAAGCAACATATTAAGTAGCAAAACAAATAAACAAACATAATGAAGGCTGCTGGGTTTTGAATGACAAAAAAAGCTAGTGCAACTGTCAAAATCTCCAGAAGAGCATTCTCCAAATGTGTGAAGTAAAACTTACCAGCCAATTTCATTATAAACATGTACAAATTGTCCGTGAGATTACTGATGCTTTTTAAAGCAAAGGGTTTTTTTTCTTTTGACTTTGTTTAGTTTATTATGGTTTACTACCCTATATAGCATTTTTAAATGCAGAAACATTTATTTTCATCATTTTTGAAGGCATCTTTTCTTTACAGCATTTCTTTCCATGTGCCTAAGACTATTGTACAATACTATATGCTAGTATTGGTAATGTCAATCCAATACCAATTCTATATATGTGGCCCTGACCCTCTTTAAATTACATTTCAGAGCCAGCAAGGTTTCACTTCACAAAACCAGAAAACTACATGACAATGTACCACCAGCAGGGGAGCAATGTTCTGTATGTGGGGGGACAAGCAGTAATTTATATGCTAAACTTCACCCAGAAAGGAGTGCAAGAAACACAGGTATGGGCCTAATACTGACACTGTCACAAATACTGACACAAACACTATCCAAGGAATTTGCTTAAACATACGACAATATGTATAAACACTGGGTATAGAAACTAGGTGTTGAAATTTAGATTAATGAAGATTACTGTTATACTACCAACATAGTGCTCAGTAATTAGATTCATTTAAAAAGACAGAAAGAAAAGAAAACCAAAGCTACTATTACCTTTAGCTCTATGTCTAATTTTATTGATTCGCACAGATATCTGCGGTGACTGATGAAAATGTCAGACAAAGCTGCCTCACCAGATCAGTATCTAAGGTAAGAGAGACACATACAGCTAACTGTTGACATTTTTGCATTTGTGAACATGTGAACACCTAATATCACACACAGGCTACATGGATAGAGTTCATGAATCTTGAATCTACAGGTTTTATAATTCTCAGAAAAGGTAATGACATTCTGAGAAGCTTGATAACCACACCAAGCTTGAAAGTCTTTTGTGATTCTTTATTTTGACAATCAAAACCATACTTGTTATAAAACTGTTATAAAATCCTAAATGGCCCCAGTTTATATATTTGGACTCATCAACAGGTTGAGTCAGTATAGAGATCAGGGTACATGACCTCATTTTCATTCGACAGAAATAGTCATACGTGATGAGAAACACATCACTCACAGTCGACTGAATGAGGTTATGTTTTAAGGTCAGTGACAGACTTAATTTTGCTTTTAAAGATCCTATTTAAATTGAAAAAAATCTAACTGTAGAAGTTTTTAAGATTTAGTTTTGCAGTTTCCATTGTGACTGTGGGTGATAATGTGAGGAATGTACAAGCATGTACAGTGCAGGCTTTAAGCACTCAAAAAATCTAATTGTTCTAATGTGTTCTTTCCTCCTGCAAAGATTGAGTGTGACAATTTCATCACTGTTATTGAGAAAGTCAATGACACCTTTGTGGTTTGTGGGACAAATGCCGGGACTCCAAAATGTTGGCTATTGGTAAGGGGTTAAATATTCAATTATTCTTGTATCATTCAAAGTCAAACCTGCATTCATGCACATACAAACATGTTCTAGAACAAATCATTTTATTTGGTTATTCATATTAACACATCACTATGACCAAAGATTGACTTTCTTTGAGTTTTAAAGAAAAAAAATGTTAATCTTTTACCAAATTCACATTGTCAGGATGCAGGCACTTATGGATGTATGTGCAGGGGAGAGCAGGGAATGCAGACTGGCAAACAAATACAAAACGCTAGATGAAATCGAAGTCGAGGGACAGGCAGGGGTCGATTGATCAACAGAGTAATAAGAGCTAGACTAAAGAGTAACAAGAATGAGACAATAACGTCGATTGAGAACACAATGAGGCAGGCAGAATAACAAGGCTTGGTATGACAGGTAAGACACTGAACAATACTTTGCATCGAGTGAGTACAGGAGAGGTGTTCATATAGCATGGGCTGATTAACCTGAAAATGAGTGGCAGGTATAACTAATAGACAGGTGATAGAGGGCACTATGGTTTTTGGGTGCTGTAGCTCAGATTGGCCATGTTTGAAGTCTGACTGGAAGTGGCGCATCTATCGTGTTACTGACAGAACCATCCCTCACCCCACTCCACCCCCAAGAAGCTCCCTCCAGGAGCTACATTCTTCCTAGGATTCTCCCTCCTTCTGGGTGTGGGCTTGTCATGGTGATGGTTGTGAAATTCTTGATTAAGGAGAGGGTCTAGGATGTTCTTAGCTCCCACCCAGCTTCATTCCTCTGGTCCATAGCCCTCCCAATCTACCAGGTACTCTAGCTGACCTCTTCTACGTCTAGAGTCTATAATTCGATTTTCCTGGTAATCTGGGTTCTCCTTCTGGGCCAGGAGACAGGTGGTCGGGGGTGGGCATGTCCTCAGACAGGGAACCTGGATGGAGGGTTTAAGGCAGGAGACGTGGAAGGTGGGTGACAGACGACTGTGAGGTGGGAGCTCAAGTCGATAGGAAACCTCGTTGATGTGCTGGAGTACCTTGGTCCAATGTAGTATGTCTGTAATTTTCGGCATGTGTTGGGTTCCCTAAGGTCCCTGGTGGACATCTGTACCTGATCGCCAGGAGAGTACTCGGGGTTGTTGCTCCGGTGCTTATTGGCGTATTCCTTGTAATTGGCATTAACTGACATGATGCATTGGTGAACTTCCTCCCAAATTGACTGGCTACGGTTGAACCACTCTTCCACGGCCTGTACCCATGCTGGAGAGTTGTCCCAAGGAAACAGGGGAGGTTGGTAGCCAAGCATACACTGAAGGGGTGTGTAAGTTGTATGGCTGAGTGCTTGAGAGTGTTTTGTGCGTATTCGGCCCATGGGATGAATTGGGCCTAGTCCCTTTGGTTTTGCATGCAGAAAATTCTGAGGAAACATCCTATTTTTTGGTTGGCTCTCTCTACCTGGCCATTTGACTGGGGATGATAGCCAAAAGTGAGGCTCACTGAGACCCCTAGCCGCTCCATGAAGCTGGTCCACAGACAAGAGATTAATTGAGGGCCACGGTCACTGACTATGTCTTCTGGGATGCCGAAGTATTGGGACACATGCTGGAACAATAATTCAGCAGTCTGAAATGCTGTGGGGAGGCTGGATAATGGGATGAGTCTCAGCACCTTGGAGAAGCGGTCAATGATGACCAAAACTGTGGAGTTGCCTTGGGATGGTGGCAGGTTGGTGATGAAGTTGATTGCCAGGTGGGACCATGGTCTCTGAGGCAGAGGAAGAGGGCATAGTTTGCCAGCCGGAGGAGTTCGAGGGACCTTGGCTTGAGTGCACTCAGTGCATGAAGAGATGAAGCGAATGATCTCAGTCAGCATGTTCTCCCACCAGTACTTGTTGGTGCAAGTTGGTGGTTGAAGAACAGTGCCCATCGGGCTTAGCATGGGTTCAGTCTCTTTGCCTTCTTGAGATACTTGAGGTTTTTATGATCAGTAAAAATGACAAAGGGGTGTGTGGCCCCCTCCAACCAGTGCCTCCATTCCTGTAAGGTGAGCTTGATGGCCAGTAGCTCTTGGTTCCCAACGTCATAGTTTCTCTCTGCTGGAGTGAGCTTTTTGGAGAAGAACGCTACCAGGTGGAGCTTGGACCTTTCGCCGAAGCACTGGGAGAGAACCCCTCCTACACCAATCTCAGAGGCATCCACTTTGACCATGAAAGGTCAGGTCGGGTCCGGATGCTGAAGGATAGTGGCTGTGGTGAAAGCCGTTTTGAGCCTGTCGAAGGCCTTTTTGGCTGTGGGGTTCCAGTGGAGGCACTTCTTCAGGAGGGAGGTCAGGGGTGCCGCAAGGGTGCTGAACCCTCTAATGAAATGACGATAGAAGTTTACAAAGCTAAGGAAACATTGGAGCTACTTCACCGAGGTGGGTATGGGCCAGGATGTGACTGCAGTTACCTTGGAGGGCTCCATGCTGACCCCCTCAGCACTGATGATGTACCCCAGGAAGGAGATCTTATGCATGTGAAATTCACACTTCTCAGCCTTGACAGAGAGATGGTTCTTAGACAGGTGCTCAAGTACTGATCAAACATGGTTAAGATGACTCTTCATCAGGGGAGTAGATCAGGAGGTCATCAATGTAAGCTATGACATACCTCCCCAACATGTCTTGCATCACGTCGTTAATGAGGCACTGGAACATGGTTGGCACCGAAGAGATGCCATAAGGCATGACCTGGTACTCAAAATGGCCAGCACTGGTACTGAAGGTGGTCTTCCACTCGTCGCCCTCGCGGATGTGGACCAGGTTGTAGGCACTACATAGGTCAAGCTTGGAGAAGATCGTGGCACTGCAGAGCTGTTCCAATGCAGAGGGCACAAGGGGAAGTGGATACAGGCATTTCATTGATATCTGATTGAGTCCTCAAAAGTCTATGCATGGACGAAGTCCACCCCCTCTCTTCGCCACGAAAAAATATCCCGCGAACACTTGTGAAGTGGACAGGCATATGTATCCCTGCTTGAGGGCCTCCTGTATGTACTCCTCCATAGCAGCTTGTTCGTTCTGGGACAGAGGGCAAATACGGCTGCGTGGGGGAGAAGTACCAGGCAGGAGGTCAATGGCACAATCGTAAGGATGATGTGGGGGTAGGCCGCATGCTTTGCCCTTGCTGAAGACCTTCCCTAGCTCCAAGTAGGATGTGGGGATCCCTTCCAGGGACTCAGGGTGAGGACTCTCTATGGAGGTGGAGGAAAGATTTAACTGAGGACGTCAAAGGCAGTTCTGGAAACATGTCGGGGACCACTGGAGAATCTCCTTGTTCTGCCAGGAGATGACTGGGTCATGAAGCTGTAGGCATGGATAGCCCAGGATGATGTTGTGATGCTCGGTAGCTGTGACAAGGAGTGAGATTTGTTCAGAGTGAAGAACTCCCACCTGAATATGCACAGGAGCGGTCTGGGAGGTGATGAGGCTCTCCCCTATGGGGCCTCCATCGATGGACTAGATGCTGAGTGGACTCTGCAGGGAGTTTGTGGGCAGATAGAACCTCTGGATGACTGAGCTGACAATGAAGTTTCCCTCTGACCCTGAGTCAATAAGTGCAGACAGCACGTGGGTAGAGGGAGACAGTTTCAGTAATACTGGAAGCTTGAAGATTGAGCTCTTAGTGATCTCATGGGACTCACGGAATCAGCCTTGGTCTCCTCGAAGCTGGTGCGTGGCGGGCGAACTGGACACTGGATGATAGGGTGACTGGAGCTCCCGCAATAGAAGCACAAGCCCTCCTTCTTTCTCCGATCTCATTCAGAGCATTTCAGGTGAATACGAGAAACTTCCATGAGAGAGGGAGAATTAGAGGTCATGGCAGGCTTGGCTTCCTCCTGGAGGGATGGGTGGCTGGATAGCAAACGGTCTAGCTGAATGGCGAGATCAGTGAGAGCATCCAGAGTGACATGTTCATCGCGGCATGCTAGTTCACTCAATACTGAGGGGTGAAGTCCTTGGTGAAACACAGCCTTTAACGCTGGCTCATTCCATCCGCTGGTGGCTGCAAGAGTCCGGAAATCTAGGGCATAATCAGCGACTCTCCTTGATGGTGATGGTGAGTAGGCTCTCGCCAACTTCAATTCCTTCTGGTTTGTGATCGAACACACACTTGAATAACTCCAGAAAGCTGTCATAGGAGGTGATGTGTTTGCCTCCGCTCCTCCACACTGCACTGGCCCATTGTAGCGCATTGCCGGTTAAAAGCGAAAGAAATCCAACGATCTTGTGTTCATCCAAGATGTGTGGGAGTGAGGAGAAGTACATGGGGCACTGAAGCAGAAACCCCTTGCAGCTGAGTGCATCCCCGGCATACTTCTCGGGGCATGAAAGTGGGAGCATGGGACTCAGAGGAGCTTCAGGGTGTGTTAGGAGGGCCTGCAGCATCATAGCAGCGAGCTAAGCCATCTTGGTGTTGAGATTGGTAAGCATCTGCTGATGTTCTCCTAAGAGGCGCCCTTGAGCGATCAAAGCAGTCTGCTGCGCCTCCTCTATTGCATCCATATGCTTCAAAGTATCCTGTCAGGTTGCAGGCAATTACAGATGTATGTGCAGGGGAGAGCAGGGAACACAGACTGGTAAACAAATCCAAAATGCTAGACAAAATCGAAGTTGAGGGACAGGCAGGGGTGAATCGATCGGCAGACAGAGTAATAAGGGCTAAACGAAAGAGTAACAAGAACGAGACAATAACAAGGATTGAGAACACAATAAGGAAGGCAGAATAACAAGGTTTGGTATGATAAGACACTGAACGATACTTCGCATCGAGTGAGTGTGGGAGAAGTGTTTATATAGCGTGGGCTGATTAACCAGGAAATGAGTGACAGGTGTAATTATTAGACAGGTGATAGAGGGCATTGTAGTTTTTGGGTGTTGTAGTTTATATCGGCCATGTTTGTAGTCCGACTGGAAGTGGCACTCTCTATCGCGTTACTGACACAGGGAAAATTCTTTTTATGATCTAAACTTGAAAAATCTGAAAAGCAGTATAGCTTTAAGAGTGACTTATTTAATTTACTTTATAAATATGTAAGTGAATTAAGTGTAAATATAAATTAAATACAGTTGCTCTTGTTTTACATAAGCATGAGTGTTGTGTGACAAGTGGGTCCATTTCAGTATTACGATTTTTTTTTTTGGTATAACGAACTATTTGGATGTCCCCCAAGGAGTTTGTTATAGCAGGGTTGCAGTGTAATAGTTTTGGATGTGTACATATTAATATGTCAATTTTATAATCAAATATTAAAAAAACCTAACAACTGATATTGTCCTAAAATTGTTAATACAATATACAACATTAAAAATTTAATCAGGTGCTCAATATGTGGTTCAATTGCTCTTATGTGGTTCAATTCTAAATTACATTCTAATGACCACACAGCGCACTATGTAGGTTAAAACACCCTATATAGTTGAAAGTGCTAGTAAAGAAGAAATAATTTGAGATTCTGCAATACAAAAAAATAAATAGATCACACTGGAGGTAGTGGGGTCAGAGATACTCTTAGAGGAGAGATTTAAGTCTTCAGGTGAAAATGCATGTCAGAGTTGGGGTCTTTGAAGGGAGAACAGAGGCTGTTCCGTTTGAATGGAATCCTATGGGAGAAGTCGCTCAGTACCATGAACAAACCTA
Organism: Cathorops melanopus; assembly: GCA_027576115.1. Classification (NCBI taxonomy): domain Eukaryota; kingdom Metazoa; phylum Chordata; class Actinopteri; order Siluriformes; family Ariidae; genus Cathorops; species Cathorops melanopus. Next base: position 29,504,507 of record JAODLJ010000004.1, read on the forward strand.
TTTTGTGAAAACAATTGGTTTCCTAACAATTAGACTAGCTATGTAATGATCTTTAACATCTTTTCCATCGAGTAGCCAATTATGACGCCACCTGCTAAGAGCTAAAATGAAATAATGATCGTTATGTGAAACAAGAGACAGTTGGAGATGTTGCGACAGATGGAACCCATTTCCAGTACCTCTACACTCTGTTGTGTAGCTACCATGTATGCACAAAATCGTATACTAACAAACATAGGTAAAAATAATCAAACTCACTAACCACATCAGGAAACCACATATATCACCGTGTGCTCAAGGCTAAAGAAAATCTCCTCCATCATACCACAAGAATAACTGTTATAAATACTAGGAGAATCTTGGGTGACTTTGGAGAACTGATACCAGTGGCTCACAGTAATGCATATGACCCAAGCTGAAGCTAGTTAGCTGTTACCTTTTTGTCAGCGGAAAAACTGCTTAGATTGAAATCTCCCCTTTAAGAGTATATATAATGGGGATTCAAGTCAGCTAAAAAAAATACTTTAGGTACATAAAGAAAAATGAATATAATCATTAAATGATACATTTATGACATTGCATTCTCATGATTTTCTTTGTTTAAAAAGGGTGACCATTTTACCTTGTTTTTTTAAGTAAACCTAGCAAATAGTATGCTAATGTTAACTCAGTTTTATTATTATTATTATCCATCCATCCATTATCTGTAGCCGCTTATCCTGTTCTACAGGGTTGCAGACAAGCTGGAGCCTATCCCAGCTGACTATGGGCGAGAGGCAGTGTACACCCTGGACAAGTCACCAGGTCATTGCAGGTCAATTTAGAGCCACCAATAACCTAACCTGCAGGTCTTTGGACTGTTATGGAAACCGGAGCACCTGGAGGAAACCCACGCAGACACAGGGAGAACATGCAAACTCCACACAGAAAGACTCTCGCTGGCCACTGGGCTTGAACCCAGGACCTTCTTGCTGTGAGGCGACAGTGCTAACCACTACACCACCATATTATTATTATTTTAATAATTGCTTAAAGTAATTGGAATGTAACTTTTAAATAAATTTGTCAGCCCTGTTTTTTACCATAATCACTTGTATGAATCACTTAAGAATGTTGTTTGCATGTATTTTAACTATATGGATACAAGTTTAGTGAAACTCATTAGTCATGACTGAAGTGTTACTGTGTTGTTCTTCAGTAGATAATGATGTGGAACAGTATTACACATGGTCATTCCTTACCTTTAATGGTAACACTTTATTTTAAGGAACACATTAAGTATTAATTAAGGTCTTGATCTTTGTTCAATAAAGCCCAAATTACACACTCAAAAATGAGACTTTATTCATAAACACTTGTTTTGGTTGTAACAGAAAATCACTAATAAATGCATTATTAACTGTGATCATTTTAAATATTTAAAAATATTAAATGCCCTTGTTATGCAAAGGATTCAGTAAATATCTGAATTAATATCTCATCAATGTATTATTGGCAATACCTATCGGTTATACTTATAGTATCTAGACTTCTGAGGGCACTAATACTACAATACGTGTTTCATATGTTACTTATATGCAACATATACTGGTCTATTTTGTTACCTATAAGATATGAAATTATCTTGACTTTAGAATATGGAACACAAATTGTCTTAATGAAAGCTTTAGTTCTTATTAGTGATACCTAAAGCTCTACTTTAGAATATGAGACATGCTGTAGCATTAGTGACTTTCAGCTAAAAAGAGGTGAAGTATTTGATTAATTCAGAAAAAAATTACAGTAATTTTTTATCATTAAGCTTATAATAATAATAATAATAATAATAATAATAATAATAATAATAATAAATATTGTTGTTGTTGTGCTTTTTTATTATTCCAATAAAAATAATTTATTGCACATTATCACAAGTAATGATGTATTTATTAATCATTTTCACAAAACAGGTTACCTATTATTATAGTAAATAAACTGTTTTAAATAAACAAGTATCTAATTTGGGCTTTACTGAACAAATAACTTTAATTAATGTCTAATATGCGTTCCTTAAAATAAAGTGTTAACAAGAAAATTATTATTTTTTTAAAATTGCTACTGGGAATTAAAGTTGGTGTGATCGGTAATTAATCAGCAATTATTATAAAGAGCCAGAGATAAATACTAGTGTAGGAGAAATGTAAGACTTAGTAATTACTGCTTAAGACTCAGTAATTATTAATTACTCAGCCATTAACTAGTATTTCTTAGTAGTTAATAGGAATAAGATATTGTTTATGAAGAACTACTCATTCATTCCTGCTTAGTTCCTGCATAGTTACCTATGAGTTGTTGTACATTATTGTGTATGGAAATTGTGTATTATTACCTATGAACCTATGGTCACACTACAGTTCGTGATGCTTTGTGATAGACCATCAATAAAAATTAGGCATTTTGGTGGCGATGCACAGCGATATACAGGTGAGCTAAAAGTTGTGGTCACACAGCAGGCAAACACTTGACTGTCACACCTTCATGCGCTCAAGCCTGGCACAGCTTGAGCAGCCATGCACGCTCATGGAGTACGTTGTGCATGCTCTTCGGACCCAGTCATTATGAGAGACACCTGATACTAATTTGAGCTTGCATATAATGACACTGTTTTCACAGAGACTTTGCGAAGTATTATCTTCACTCTCACGTTTGTTTCTCGCCATGTTTATGACTCTGGTTAAATACTCTGCTTTCTGTTTTGCTTTCGTCTTTTTTTTGTTACTTTGACCTTGCCTCACGTTTTGTTTTTGTAAATATTACGACTGCTAATAAACACTCTTCCTGCACTTAGATCCGTCAACCACCGCATACTTGACAATACTTCAGTCTCTATGAAAACACAGTCCTTATATGCGCATGCTGGCTGCACTCAAATCAGCATCAGGTGTTTCCCATAACGACTGGGTCCCAAGCATGCACACAACGAGCTCTGAAGGATCCCCGAATGTAAATGCACTTTTTAAGACTCAGTGAATGTTAGGCTCTACTGAGCCGCTGTGTTGATGAGGGTTCTGCGAGCATCGGGGATATGGATTTTATATAAACTTAAGTTATATATTTTGTTTGTTTATTGGGGATATTTAGCAGATGCTCTTATCGTATTTAGTGACATACAACATATCCAGAGCAGCCTGGGGAGCAGTTGGGGGTTATGCATTGAAAATTGCATTGAAGTTTTTCATGATGTTTTTGTTATTTGGCCATTCACGAGGCGGAAACACACTAAAAATCAACTCACAAAGCTCTGAGAACATTTGCAGCGCATTACACGATTGGTAGCGATGCTACCAATTTTTCATCACCAAATATTCGCAAACCAAGCTGTAGTGTGACCAGGGCCTGAGTGTTTCCCATTTGCCCTTGAATGGTTGAGAGAAATTATCATTGTTTCAATATTTTTAAAAAAAAAAAGACAAAATTATGAAACTTAAGTTACACTATATTGCCAAAAGTTTTTGCTCACCCATCCAAATTATCGGAATCAGGTGTTCCAATCACTTCCATGGCCACAGGTGTATAAAATCAAGCACC
>JAODLJ010000004.1:30478302-30492162 GCA_027576115.1 Cathorops melanopus
CGGTTATTGAGTTATTCGAAATCAAAAGCCGAAAAAAGGGAATAACAATAGGTATGCAGTTTCACTGCATCCCTAATAAAACATATTGAGAAGTGTTATTGGGAAACCTCAGGATGATAAAGTATCATCACACTGTCCCTCTAACAGCACTGGATGAGTTAAAGTTAAAGGAAAACACAATGAAGAAAGCTGCAGAGATGAGTGGTCAAAAAAAAAAGGTCTTTCAGTAAACAAAGTGGTCCGTCAGGATACGTTTTATTTGTCGAGCCATCAAATGAGGAGTTGTTTCATTTTCCAAGGTCAAATGGAATGGATTCACACCAGTGGGAAGTTTTCAATCTCAGAAAAAAAAGTTCTATGTGGCATTCCCTTATCCCAGACAAATAAATCACTTTGTCTTGGTGAGTGTTGAGGACGTCACTTCTTTTACTTCTGTCCTCAAATACGAAAAGAGAACTTTAATATGGCACTTGATCAAATGGCATCACAGGATTCTACTCCTAATCATGAAGATGTAGACCTGAATCTATTCAAAGGTGGCTGGCGCTTTTTTTCCCCCCTCCAATATGAACATTTTGGGCACACCTGTTCCACCTGTTGGAAGGACTTGAATGTCGAGCCATATTAAAAACACTATAAAGTTAAACTTTTAAACATTTAAACTGGGTCCAAACACTATCTGATCTCTGAATGTCCTGTTTTAGGCTAATGCTTGCTGTATCGTAATTGCTCTTAAAAGCATTTGGCCTCTTCACTTGAGAGATAAATTTTGACAAGACTCTGCATTGCTCTTATCGTGCCCTCCCTATTAAGCTTGACATTTAAGGAACATAAACATGTACAAGTGTCCTTTTAAGATATTTTTATTGACCAGCTGTCCTGCTTGTATAATTCCCTGTGGATGTAAATGTTGTTTGGGGTGAGGGATTTGTAATGATGGCAGATAGGGAGCTTCTTCTGAGCTCTTGCATGCTGAGCTGATGAACAAATATGGGTAACGGTAAACAACAATGACCATTTGACAGCACTTGTGGTGTAGTCTGGATTGTGTATAAAATGTAACAAGGGATTACACAAGAGATGATCAGGTAGCAGATCATCATTTATGTCAGGAATTCCCACCCTGGCAAAAGACCCCATATAAATATTAATAATTTTGTGCAACCCCAAGCCTTGATTATCCTACCTTTTTCAATGACATTTTTATAATTTAAGTCTAGTGTAACTTTTTATTATTATTATTATTTTTTTGGTCAGTAACATATGTCAAACATAAGACGCTTAAAAAAACAAAGACTATTCCTTGCACTACCCTGCACATCTAGTGGGATGTGTGAGCTTACCTTTCTTGATACAGCTTTTCGAAGTGTCGGGGTGGTTTTGAAAGCATGTCCTTTCGGCTGTCACAACCTGCTTTGAACAATACATAAGGATCAAACGTTAGAAGAAAACTAACATTTGTGTGCGCCTGCAGAACCAGCGGCAACACAAGCAACATTGTGTGCATACTTGCCTGCATAATTTATGTACATCTGGAGGATTAAAGTGATGTACACAAGCTGGCATGTCAGAGCCAAAAAATCCCAGTTCATCTGTTTTCCAAGTTGAACTGTAAAATGTTTAGTGATTTTATGCACAGAAACTCTTTCAAAACTGTCTCCTATAATTATCATTGTTGTCATCAGCTGCCTTTCTAATCAAAAAATAACCTTGCGTTCAGAAGTATTTACTAATCTAGTGGCTCTAGGCTCATTTTTATTGCAGCTCCATAACTGCTAATTTATACACATTTCTTTATGCCATAAATAAATCGGAAGATAAAACTTGTCAGCTACCCATTTTAGTGCATGTCTTGTGGTTCTGGTTGTTCCCCCTAGCTTCTCTCTCTTTTTTTTTTTTTTTTAACTTTCTGTGGAAATGGCAAAGCCATAACAAGGTAAGTGAAATGAGGCTTTTGGGAGAAGTGCTGCTGGTACACGAGTCGTAGATGGTGGTCCTGCTTTTTCTGTGCCGTGGTGTAGGCAGCGTTTCTGCAGGCAAGTCCGTAACGTGAGCCGCCTCAGCACTGCCACAGTCTGCATTTCTGAGCCAACGTCTTATGTCACGTCTCATTGTGCTTGTTTCTCTTGAAGCCTTAACTGTGGAACCACATTGGTGTGCCCTTAAATAGGCTCTAATTTGATTCAGACTGAAGACATGAAACCAAACCTTCCCCTCCTTGATCCCATCTCGTCAGCCAAGCATCCAATCCAATGGCATCTTGGCCAGCGTACACTCTGTACCTGAGAGCAGCTCTAAACCTTTTGCATTTGGGTTAAACGTCAAAAGCAATAAGTCCATCTGAACTGCAGGGCCATTTCTTATGACTACACCATGGATCTCTCCGTGTACAATTATGTCAACTTCCAAGTGTAGCCAATATGGTCTCTTTATGACACATACCTCAACTATGAAAGATTGCAAGAGGTAATCTTGCAGTGTGACGCCGCAGAGGTGTCGGAGATGAGCCTGGAATAGCAGCCAGGCTTCCATCCAGCAACCAAGGCCTCTTAACACCCAGCTGGATCCATTTGATCCTTTCCATACATCATACACCAGCTTTTTTTGACCTGTACAGTAGTGGAGTGGTGATCAAGGCTCCCCAGGGTCAAGGGTTTTACACGGGCTACAGCCAAACGCACAGCTGTTTGAACCCATGCCAGGAAAAGTTAAATAAACTCGTATGAAACGTGTCTCTCGGACTAATGGATCTTTGTGGAGAGTTGGCGCCGCTCGTGACTCAGAGCTGCAAATGAACGGGAATAACAGTCTTGTTTTTCAGTTCTTCATTTTGCTTAATTCAGCACTTTATCAGTTTACATTATTAATCAAGTACGAGTCATAATTCAGGACTGTCATAGAATGAAAAACTGACTTGCCAGATGATTTAGGTCTCAGCAACACTGCTGCACCTGATCCAATCATACTAGTGTCACGTCTAGGTCATTGCTGTGCTGAGAATGAACTACCACCCAAATAATATCAGTTCAGTGGTGGTCCCTGTCGACTGAGGGATGGAATAGAAAGGGGCTTACGCACACTGTGCAGTGCAACAGCTGGACTACAGCCAGTAATATGCATACAAAGTGACCCGTATCTAATAAACCTAGCATAGAGTTGCCAGATATTTATGAAACAAGCTGGAGTACTTAGATGGAGAAATGGCTCGCATATACTGACATTTGGTCTCTCTGCATTTAAAGAAGAAAAGTCCTGAAAGATCAGGGCAGACTGCAATATGTTGACAAAGCTCAAAAAAACAATGACCGCATGAAAAGGTTAACAAGCAATACCTGATCACAGGCTTGTTTGTTTTAAGGAAAAGCGTCTAATGTTTTGAAGAGCCATAACTTGGCTCGAAAAGCAGCTGGGAAGTGTTTTTGCGCTGTCACTCAGCACTGTGGCCTGCCTCCCTCATCACGCTCCTTATCTCATTCCGTGACATGGCAGCCACTTTGGCCTGTCAAGAGAGGTGCCTCTTATCTGCAGATTTCCGTGAGAATCCAACCCCCGCCTCGAGAAATGCCTGAAAAGAAGCTTTGGAATTGAGTTGAAATCCCACAGGAATTATCAGACTGTGGGATCCTGAATGGGAGAGGCCAAGTGTTGTTTGTTGTTTGGTTTTATTGTCCTCCTCAGGTGTGTGTGTTTTGAAGAGTACCAGCATCAATTTTAAAGTATAACTTTAAAAACATCACTGCATTTTAAGCACAAGTTTTGCAACAAACTTGTCAAGTTCTTGGTAGATTTCTGCACCGTAACAGCAGGTGAAGGGAAGGTAAAGGGTAGAAAGGAAAGAAAGGGGGAGGGTGTATTGCAGTGTGCCAGTGAGCTTCCTCATCCAGGCAAGAGGAAAGGTGATGGAAGAACAAAGCCCGAGAGTGCGGATCCTCTGTGGAGTCGGGTATCAAGAGGATAACCAGTGTAGCGTCAAAGGGAGCCACTACTGTCCGACACAAAAGAACGACTGACACCAGAAAAGAGGGATGGAGTTTCAGAGGCTGGGCATGAAAAGGAAAACATCACCCTTCCCTCCCTCTTTTTTTTTTTTTTTTTGTTTGAAAGCCAGCTAAAGAATTCAGACCCCTCATGCGGGTCAAGATGTCTCACCACTAAAAGAATTTTCACCACTTTGTACCTTCAGAAGTAGACTTTAAACACACTCCAAAATGTCCACCATAGTGAGTGATTAGATCCTTTTAATTGGGAAGGGTGTGTCATGCTGAAACGAGGGCCAAGGATGAATCAACAGGAGCGCATGGAAAATGAAAACACAAATCATGACTCTTATCATGCCAAAGTCTGATTTGTGGTCGTTGAAAGCTAAAGGAGCCCAAAGGCAGGCTTGGTGCCCTCATTGATTGCAGCTTTGTGCCTGGTGAGCTTATCGGTTGCACTTTTCCCAAGGTGGGGGAAAGACAATAGCCTTTCGTGCCATAGGAAGAGTGTAGAGTTCTGGGTCCCTCCCTGAGCATGCGAGGCTCCTGTTCGTGAGCACAGGGCACAAAGGAGCGAGCTCTCCACTTCCTCCAACTAGGAATAACAATCACACACCATTTTCGCACAAGTTACTACTGCATGGACTTGTTTATGGATGCTGCTCTGTTACTTGCTTGGCCATGGTCATAAGAAGTACTTAGAAATAAAAGAAATATGCACAAATTTATAGCTACCAGTTTAGCACTGTGCCAACTGCATGCTTCAGTAGACTTTGTGGGGGTTACAGACTTGTCGATATTGTACAAGACACTGTTCTCTATAAACATGAACAAAATGATGTTGCAAAACTAAAAAAAAAAAATTGCGCCTCCATCCCTTTGGTGTCACTTTGTGCCAGAAGTACTCTGGCAGTGGGCTTGTCCTATGTTTGAAGGCAGAGTTGTATGTTAGAAATTGTTCCGATTAGGCTTGTGATTTCATTTTAACACCTCTACAAAATATTACACGACTACAGATGTTTACTCTGAGTGATTTGTTATATAATTAGACCTGCCATGCTTTGTACATTTTACAGAGGAGCTCCAAAATTGAACATCAGAGAATGGCCTCTCTAATGAATATACATAACTGACGGCATCTTTTTACTTTGTCTAATGTTAGCTGAGTCAAACATGCTTTAACAAAACAAGGAGGGAATTTTTTGACCTAAAAGGATTAAACAGGCCTTCAGTGAAGTGCCCAGTCGAACACCATAAATAATCTCAATTGTGGTGATGGAGATTAATTGCATTTTTCATGTGCATGCATTAGCAGGCATAAATAGTCCATACTGCATATTTACCCAATTTCTATTGGGGTACACACTTTAAAAAAAAAAAAAAATCACATGGCATCAAGTTGAGACTAGAGGTGTGGATTGGGATGCAACAAAGTCATACATGCAGCAGATTTTTTTATTTTTATTTTTTTTACTTGTTAGTGGTCAGATATGAAGTTTACAGGACAAAGACTGCATTCATGTACATGAGCGATACTTTACAGTGTTGCTTTTAGTGTTCATTCCTTTATCCTTAGTAACGGAGTTGGATTAAAACAATCTTGGCCCGTTTCGATTTTAAAGGAAAAAAGTGCTCATGCCCACTTAAACCCAAATACAGATACAGGCATGAAGATTTGGAGCCCTAAACATACACAGGTAGTGTCAGTGTGTTGCACCAATGTTTTATTCTTTCTGTCAAAGAACACAATTTTTGTGTATCATGATGAGATTTTTTTTTTGGGGAGGGTGGGAATAGTGCAAACATCCCATTAAAAAGTTCATTTACTAGCAAACATTTACATCAATGTCATTTCACTGTTGCCAGTGAAACTCTTGCCGAATATTAGTGCTGAGAAACTGTGATTCATTTTGGCCCGTGGACTGCTGATGGTCTCAGTGAAAGCTCCGATGAATGTTGAGATCGAGTTGCATTTAGTGTATTTGTCTTGGCTGCTCACCTTTGCGAACGAATGCGTAGGAAAGTCCAGTCCCGTGTTTGACTTGTATCTGTGCTTTATCATAATTTAGGAGGGACGTTGCATGGGCCAGACTGCCTGTCAACCTCAGACTCAAACATTTGTTCAGCTGACTTTTTGCTGCCCTGAATGCTTGATCATCACATCTCATTACGGTTTAATAAGGTTGCATTTAGTGACCTCGTAGGCTACCCAGTGAAAGTTATTAATAGAGGAAAAATGGTGTTGAGGTTTGTAAGGGTGAAGAGAAGTCCTCGTTAGTCTGATTGCTCGGTGACTCATTTGCTGGAATAATGATGTATGAGAGAAGGTCCTTCCCAGCCCACACAGGCTCTAATATTCAAAGCCAAGAATGCAGGACCGCATCCTTGGTGGAATTAATTGCTGGTCATCACCAGAGAGACTTTGCGTTCCTGCTTTGTTGGAGACAGCTGCAGATATGACTCGCCTGTTTTAGTAGGTGCTAGGGGGCAACTGCAGTTTGTCACACAGCATACAACAAACATTTGGTCTGGAATAGCTCCCGGTGAAATCCATTTCAGCATCAAATTCCAGAATTAAGAGTTTGTTTTGGACCAGAAGACTGGTATTGACCTGACCAGATAACATTGCATATGTGTTCCAGGATGCATACTGTCATAGTAGTCTTTAGCAGCCAAGAACATGAACGTGTGCAATAAAAATTTTTTGTTAAATATGGTATTTATTCAAAAGCTACAGACTAGCCTTACTACTTATTTTTTTTATCATATGTTCAGTATTCAGTGAAATACATGAATAAGAAACTTTTTGGCATCATGTTCCTGAGCTGCGCACTAGAATTGCATCAGTTTTGTATTATTCTTCATATTTTAAAGGCCTGGCATTGTGTGTCCTACTTATTTTATGATATTTACAGTAGTGGAATTATTTAATGTCTTGATTACTAAAGGTAACAATATGGTATATTGCAGTGCTTTGTTCAGTACCCAGCCATATCCAGTGTGTTCAAAAGGCTGCATGATTTAAAGTAAGGTATTTGTTATAAAATACCACTTTATATTATGTGAGGTGTAATAAACATTTAAAATTGATCAAGCTCACATTGCATTCGCTAAAAAAGCAGCTTCCTCCTTCATCTTGAATCCAGATGGGCAACTGACTAGCATACTAGTGTATGAGGTCATGAAAACACCAATGTCTATGGACAGCAGCAAGCTGGACCTGGAAGATTCCACCAAATCTTTAAGGTCTGTTGAATGGAAACACTAGCTTTCTGGTAAGATATGATGCTGGTGGTCAATAAGTTGTAGACTGAAACATTTATATGGTGCTGAATTTGCCAAATACTGGTAAGCGGACCATACAGATATCGCAAATATGTCCACACATCTGCACAGATAGCAAGCATCTTTTTGTGACAGCCAATGGAATTAGACACCCACACCAAAATCTCTCTGTGGCATTTCCTGGCTGAATGGATCAGGCACAAATACCCTGTGCTGTCAGTAACTGCACTGAAAACACAAGTTCGGAGCAACCTCCCAACATGGCCTACAAGTCCCAAGAGTCACAGCGCCCTCTGTCACCTGACTATTAATCACTCTACCTGTCTCTCATCCAGCAATTACCAGCTCGCCAACATAAGCTCAGCTCTCACTTCCCCACTTCATGAAGTATTGTCTAGTACCCTGTGTCTAACTTTACCAAGCCGTTTGTTTTCTGCCTGACTTCCAGTGTATGACCCGTATTTACGTTTAGTCTCAACCTCGTTTTATTGTTTTCTCTGCGTTGCATTGTTTGCTGATTGACTGACCTTCACTCGTTTCCAGACTACGATTCTTGTGCTTCGATTTGGCTCAGTGTGCTGTTTGCAAAGCTCCCGGTCTCCTTTGTGCCTGCATCCATAAGTGCCTGTACTCTGACACGAAACTTCACCAAACAATGGATGCAGCAGAGGAGTCAAAGCAGACTGCACTCAGTGCTCAGGGGCACTTGTTAGGTGAACATCAGCAGAAGTTCAGTGACCTCAGCACTAGAATGGTGCAACTTGCTGCTGTGATGTCTCAGGCCCTGCTGGTGCAGTTCAGCTCGTTCCTCTCCTGGAAAGGTTCTCAGGTGAAGAATCGCGGTGTAAGGTATTTCTTCTCCAATGCTCACTGTACTTCTCACTCTCCGGGGTTTCTGATGAGCAGAAGATTGCTAAATTTCTCACCTTACTCACGGGTAAAGCTCTACAGTGGGCCAGTGCTGTGTGGGAATGCAGTGATGAACACGCCTCATCCTACGATCATTTCCTAGAACTTTTTAAGTGGGTGTTTGACCACAAACCCAAGGGAATAGAAGTCGGAGAGAATCTCCTAACAATTAAACAAGGGGACAGAAGAGTCGCAGAGTATACCCTAGAATTTTGCACACTAGTTGCTGGTAGTGGTTGGAAAGAGCCTGCGTTAAAAGCCACGTTTCGCCAAGAGTTGCATCCAGAAATACTGAGCAAAATGGCCTGCTGAGATGAACATTTGTCCCTAGACACTCTCATTGACTTAACAATTTGTCTGGACCAACTAATCAGGAACAGGCCCTCACTGCGACCCTTAACAACTCCTTCTCATCCCACTAACATACCAACTCCCATGAAGGTTTCTCGCAAACAACTGCAACGATCGGAGAGAGAAAGAAAGAAGACGGTAATAGGGGCTGTGCTTCTACTGCGGTGATTCCAGCCACATCATTGCTAAATGCCCGGTCTGCCCACTCAGGGGAGCCACAACCTGTCAAGCTAGTGATCAACCCAGCCCAGTGAGTTCCATAATCAGTCCTAAGACACAATCCTTTAGATTATCTGTGTTGTTGAATCTGCCAGACTTGGCCCATGTCCTCTCTGCGCTTATAGACTCGGGGGCAGAAGGAAATCTCAACTGCTTGGTTGTCCAAAGACTTGATCTGTCCACTGAAGCCCTACAAAGACCCATTAAAATAAAAACTATGGGCGGGGGGCCCATTGGAGAAAGACTGATTACCATGCGCACCGGTCCTCTTCAGATTCAGGTGGGGGCCCTTCATTCTGAGTACATCTTTTTGTTCATCACCCAAACAGCTAACAACATCATTCTAGGGTACCCCTAGCTCCAACTCTATGACCCCTTAATTTCCTGGGAGCAGAAAGACATCTTACAATGGTCATCAGCTTGTTTTAGGAATTGTTTACAATGCCCTCAACTGGCCATTTCATCTACCTCTGTGGAGAGCTCTCTACCTGATTCTCTTGATAATGTTCTGGCCTGTTATCTTGACCTGAAGGAGGTTTTCAGCAAAGGTAAAGCATGTGGCTTACCCCCTCATCGTTCCTATGATTGTGCCATCGACCTACTCTCCGGCACGAATCCTCCTCACAACCGAATCTGTCCATTGTCCCTAAAGGAACAAGCTGCCATGAAGGATTATGTTCAAGAGGTGTTGAAACAAGGTTATATCAGACCATCTTCTTCTCCAGCATCTGCAAGCTGCTTCTTCGTGGAAAAGAAGGGAGGAGGTCTCCAGCCCTGTATTGATTACCGTGGATTAAACCAAATCAGTGTGAAATATCCATATCCACTCCCTCTGGTGCCTTGAGCCTTGGAACAATTAAGATCAGCAAAAATCTGTTCAAAACTGGATCTTCGCATTGCATACAACCTGGTATGAATTTGAGAAGGGGATGAATGGAAGAAGCACCACCTCCAGCCATTTTGAGTAGTTGGTGATGAGACTTGATCTCATTTCATTGTTTTCCCTGCATTGCATTGTTTGCTGATCGACTGACCCTCGCTCCTTTCCGGACTACGGTTCCTGCTCTTCGATTTGGCTCAGCGTGCTGTTTGTGAAGCTCCCGGTCTCCCCTGCGCCTGCATTCTTAAGTGCCTGCACTCTGACATGTGCCATAAGTATTCATTTGTTGTACTTTTACAGTTCTGTAGGGTTTACACAATTGAAAATGGAAACCTGAAAAACACAACCTATTTTTGCTATATTGAAAAATATATCGCATCAAAATATCACCATAACACATTGAATTTTGGATTTTTGCCTGCTGTTACAGCCCTATTGGTTACACTCACTCACTCAATCAATCACTCTTTATTCAGTGCTTAATTAATGCTTGACAGATGCTTGTTTTCTTTGTGTGACCACTGAACAATATATAGGACAAGAAGATAAATCCCAGCATCCACTCGATTAAAACAAACACAGCTTAACTCCATCAAATACAAATGTTGTATAATTGCTTTCACATTTTCTAGCAAAGCAGATTTAACTGGCCGTCATATTGATTTTATCAAGAACAATTCAGTCTTTGCAGTCAAGTTGTTCATTTCAGATGAGCGCATGCTTATGATAACTGATTATTTGTACATACCATCATCCTGTTCTTGTATATTTGCAGTATACTATACTACTGTATATGTAACAAAGAAAACACTCAATGTTGTTCTGTTTCAGTAAAATAATCAGTGATGGAGTTTTATGATGCATCAGCGTCACTGTTAAAACCCCAAAGTTGAATATTTTTAGCATGTCCTGAAGTGTTTCATTCCTCCATCCTTGTACCACAATGACGATAACATTGTTTACTTACTAAAGAACGACATCCTTATACATTTTAGTTGTTTATAGTTATAACTGCATTCAGAAGTTTACATACAGGGGCATGAGTATCATGGCAACATTAGGCTTTGAATTATTTCTTTAAACTGTTCATTTTCTGTGGCAGAATGACTGTACAACATACATCTTTAGAAAAAAAAGAATTTGGTGCACAAGTTTTAAGTTATTTTGAGCTTCTGCAATCAATACAGGGTCAAAAATGCACATCGGTTCACTTAGATTATTAATTTAGTAGTGCTGAAAATTCTAAAATATCTTTTACCTTGCCAAGGCTTCTTAACTTACTGTTTGTGACCATGATTGATTGACCACAGCTGGCAGCTTCTCTGTGCCAACATAAAAAGGGTTTGTTTGACAGCACTCATTGGACTGACCAACATGCAGTACAATGGGAAAGTCCAAGGAGCTCAGTGCAGATCTGAGAAAGAGGATCACAGATTTATACAACTCAGGAATGTCCTGGATCCCTTTCTAAACAACTTAACATTCCAAGATCTTCAGTTCAAACAATTCTATACAAGCACAATTTATTGAGAAGTGTAGCCATTTTACTGGAAAAAGGCCTAAACGGTCACCTTCAGCTGAGATGAAATTGGTTCAGACGGTCAGGAACAACTTAGCAACCACCGAGGCACAGGCCTGCCATGAACAGGAAGCTGGTGAAACCCTGTTTACAGTCAAGAGAGTTTTATATTGCCATGGATTGAGAGGCATCCATCCAAGAAAGAAGCCCCTGCTCTAAAATTTATACCATTAAGCTTGATTAAAATTTGCAGCTGACCACATGTACAAAGAAAAAATATCTTCTGGAGGAAAGTATTATGATCAGGTGAGACAAAGATTGAGGTGATTGACTACAATGAAAAGAGATACAGAGGAACACTAAGTATGGTGGTGGTAGCATCATCCTCTGGGGCTGTTTTGCTGCTAGTGGAACTGGTGTATTGCACAAAGTGGATGGAATAATGAAAAAGGACGACTTGCAGAATTCTTCAGCATAACCATCAAAAACTAAAATAATAATAATAATAATAATAATGGATCTTCCAACAGGACAATGACCCCAAATATATATCAATCCTGCTTGTGGAATGGATAAAGCAGGCTAACATTTAAGACAAGTCCTGACCGCAGTCCTATTGAAAATATGTGGACTGTGCTAAAAAGTCAGATACATGCCAGGAAATGCACAAATTTAATTGAACTCTACCAATTCTGCCAAGAAGAGTGGTGAAGTATCCGACCAGAATTCTACCAGAAGCTTGTTGATGGCTACCAAAAGCATCTAGTTAAGATGAAACTCGCTAAAGGACGTTTAACCAAATATTAGGTGTGCTGTATGTGTACTTTGATCCTGTGTTGATTTCAGAAAATTCAAAATAAACCTTGTGCATTAAATTCTTTTTTTTTTCTATTAAAGATGTATGTTGTACAAGCATTCTGTTGCAGAAAACAGAACAGTTCAAAGAAATTACCGAAAGCCAAATATTACCATGACATTCATGTCTATGTACCTAAACATCTGAGCACAACTGTAGCTTCTACATTGATCTTGAGCTTCTGACGATATGGCCAAAATTAAATGAAAAATAGTAGTATTAGGCATAAAATTGAAAAGTTAATATTGCAACGCACATAGTATAAATGGTCATGAATGGGCCATCATTGCTTGTTTGTCTTGCACTTGATGTCCTAATGACCTAATCTTGCTTTGAAATGCGACTCCTCTCATTATGAGGAAAATATTATATATTTATCAGGGCAAATGGACAGTTTCTTTTAGATCATTACGATGAAATGATGTGATGAAATGATTAAGTATTCATCAACAACAAACATATTCAGGGGAAAAACCTGCTTCAAAGATGAAGAAAGTGGATATGCCTGATCAGTCACGCATTGGCATTCATGTACATGTTAACACTGATGGCTTTAATTTGTGTAATTTTACATCAGCTGAGGTTTGACCATGAGTTTGGCTTAGTTTCAAAAGCTAATAGTCTAAACTGATGACCTCCTTTCATTACAAAGCACCACTTTTCCTTATGCTGATTGTCTTCCTTTCAGGTAAATAGGATCTCATTCCCACATTTCAGTCCTTTTAAAGTCCACATGCAGGTGGCTCAAATGTTCAGTCGGCTCGGGTTCTGATTTGAAACCTTACCTCTTATTTAATCTTTACAGAAATATGTGAGCAGATGATGAACTGTGCAGGTAAACAGACCTCGTCCTGCATGTCTTCTGTGATTATACCCAGGGGTATTGTGTATCCATTTTCTTTCCATATGAAAAATCATGTTGTATATGTACATCTATGGCAGAAAACATGTCATGTGTTCATCTTTACCAGAAAAATTTACCTTGAACGTCTCAGTCTTGAGTGAGTTGTCGCAATGCTAATTCTCCTCAATATGGTGGAGCACACACTAGTTCACTTTGCACTCGGTACTAAGTGTAATGACTCTGGATGCATCGATTTTTCTTTTACAGACCAAGACCAAGTACAGGTACCGAGTACAAGTATTGAAATTTAAGCAATATCACACAAGCAAGAGTTGTGTACTGAATATCAGCATGGCTGTGATTCAGCCATAGGCATGAGTGCCAATATAATCGCAGCACTCTTACTTGTTCAATGGGTGGCACGGTGGTGAAGTGGTGATCACTGTTGCCTCACAGCAAGAAGGTTCTAGGTTCGAACCTCATGGCCGATGGGGGCCTTTCTGTGTGGAGTTTGCATGTTCTCCCCGGGTCTGTGTGTTTCCTCCAGGTGCTCTGGTTTCCCCCACAGTTTAAAGACATGCAGATTAGGTAAAATACCCAACCACTGGGGTTGTACAAGACCGTGCATACTTGGTGCGAGTCGAAAGGCTGGGAAGGTTGTGGCGGGAAGGGCAGCCAGTGTAAAACCTATGCCAAATCAAACACGTGGAACAGGTCAGCTGTGGTGACCCCTAACGGGAGCAGCCGAAAGACGGTGGTGGCTCTTGCTTGTGCAATATTTGCTTTTATACAACAGTTCAGTAACCGAGAAAATAATAGTGATTTTATTTTTTTCGCTGTCCAAATCCTGCGCTCTGATTGGCTGGCAAGCGGGTCTGTATCCTACGGTACAGACCCCGGTTACGGACCTCTGGTGACTCGCTCGTTCACAACAACAAACATGGTAGCAATTTTTGTCAACATTTATTTTCACATTTCTCAGGAGAATAGCATTAATTTTACATCATGGATAGCGATAAC
>JAODLJ010000004.1:30586390-30602753 GCA_027576115.1 Cathorops melanopus
ATAATCAGGTGTTGGTCTCGTATTCTAACAAACCTTAAACCGGTGGTGTCATTCTGTTGAAAAAAGTGTGAGAAGTTTCTTATGGTGCAACTTAATCCCTCTGCTATCCTTGGTTTAAACCCCTCATCAGGCTTGGATTACAATGGCTTGAAAGCATCACGGCTTTTAACAAGCTTGCTGTGTAAAGTTCAGCTACCTGGCCACGCGTGTGTGTGTGTGTGTGTGTGTGTGTGTGAACGCGTGCACGCTCACGAGCATTGATGGTTTCAGTCCGGTTCTGATCCACTTCCTGATCTGTCTTTGTGCCGTGTGGTTTAGGTTTTAAGCAGACCTGGCTCCTGCCTCATGCTCTGTAGGTGGCCACCCTCATGCTCGACGCCTGTCTATGCTGGCTTGGCAAAGTGACAGAACACACGTTATCGCATCTTGGGATGATTACAAAAAATTATTCGTGTTTTGTAGCTGAGTGCAGAGGCCCATAGGAAAGCAAAACAGGCCCACAGACTCACCAGTGTTCTAATGTGTTCGTCACTGAGTTTGTGAAAATGAAAAACTTTTTTTTTTAGTAGAAATACAACAGTCTGGTGACATCAAAGTGTAATGAGTTACTTGCACTTACCTATTCAATGACCAGTCTTTCCTTCTTTTGTTCTTTATTTATTTCTTTTTGCTTTTTTTGTCTGTTTTCTCTCTTTGTGTCTTTCTCTCTGTCTTTCTGCCTATCGTTTTTTCCTTCTTTTCTTCTTAAAGCCCCGAACAAGCCAGGGTATATATCCACGTCAGAATGCTTAATTGTCCTGGGAAGCCTGAACTGCAGCTCCTCTGACAGACATGTCTTATCAATTAGCCCCCTGGTTCCCAGACCATAAAGGAAACAGGGTCCCCATTAAAAGTGTTCGTTGCTGCTGACCCCACATTGGCTTCTGATGACACCAGCCTGCACCTTTGATCTGGCCACTGCAGACCCCCATGGCTCCTTGAGCTGAGTGCTGATCCGCCTGCTCCACTCTCGTTATGACCTCCCTCCCATGGCCATGTGGCCTCGCATACTGTTTAAACAGTGCTGCTCTCACAGCCAACCATGGTTCTACCAATTGTACAATTCATTATCTATAAATGAGAATAATGTGAAAAACATTTACTGAGGTAGCAGCCAAAAGAGATTTCTTTGTATGTTACAAATAAATCAAGCTTGTATTTGGTGCTTTGTCTACCAACCTCCTTTGGGGACTTAGGAGAGCACAAAGTGTGTTATTATTTCAGTGTGTGGACCATAATTCAGACGAATCCCAAGATTCCTCACCACAGTATAAACAAAATGACAATATTTAACAAATGGAACCTGTAGCCTTCTAAAATTACACTCTGCAGGGTTGTTTCTTTTCAAATTTTCATACAGAACACATGTATCAGAGGATGTGTCTGTTAAAAAGGTTCATTTAGGAAGCTAGAACCAAATTTTTCCTTTTTTCTAAGGCTGACTTAGCAGATATGACTTAGCAAAAGGCATTTTCACTGTAACAGATACCGGTAGGTATCATAATATTTACCTCCACCAGTTTTGTTGGAGCAGGTTATGTTTTCACCTCTGTTTGTTTGTTTGTTCCCAATATAACTCAAAAGGTAGTGAATGGATTTTGAGGAAATTTTGAGGAAAGGTGGGCCATGGGCCAAGGACAAATTGATTAAATTTAGATGCAAATCCAGATATGTATGTGGAGCCGGGATTTTTTTTTTTTTGCCTGTTCCCAACATAACTCCAAAAGTAGTGAATGGATTTTGATGAAATTTGGTGTACAGTTTTAGTATTATCCTAGGTTCGAGTGATTTGATTTTGATTTGACATGTGGCTTGGCAGAGGTATGCACTCTACCGAGTGACCTTCTAGTTAGGGTTTTTTAAAACATATTTGTAAAAATAAATAAAATTGGTAGCTACAAAGATAAATGATTAAACAAGGCCAATGATAAAACAATTACTCACTCACTCACTCACTCACTCTCTGTAACCAATTCTTCCTGGTCATGGTCACAGTGGATCCGGAGCCTGTCCCAGGAACACAAACATTCACACCCCCGCAAAAACATGAGAAGAATGTGTAAAACTACACACAGTCATGAAACCGAGCTCAGGATCAAACTCAAGACCTTGGATCTGTGAGGTAGCAACACTACCCACTATGCCACATTAACTGTCCAGTCAGATACTTTATTCTGCATGATGGCTTGATGCCACATAACAATTTTCACAACTTGATGCAAATGCAAAAGGTTCATTGCATAGTAAATGCATCACTTCTGATACGAAACATTTCTATTTCTAAGCTTTACTTTTAGTACATAAATTACTGCAGTAAGTAAGGGGAAATTATTTGGTGTCATGCTGTTACAGTAAAATAATCAATAATGGGGCGGTGTGATGAAATGGAGTTACTGTAATCCTACTTCTATAACAGCACTTCCTAAAGTGGTTTATACCACTTACATTCAATGTTGTGGAAGGTCCATAAGACAAATTAATTCCTGCTATCATGTATGTTAAAGTCGCTATAAAGAGTTGTTCCCCCACCAGTCTTTCTTTTTCTTTCTCTTGAAGTTAATAAGACAGCTTGTTAGCACGTTAGTGAGAAACTGCAAAATGTAAACTCCTCTGTCTTGAAAACCTAAACGCTTTATCTCTGACTATTACAAAACGCTGACATTGGAGACTTATTACATATTAAATAAGCATCTTACAGAAAACCGATATCAACAATAACATCCCTTTCTTTGTCAAACAACAACACTTTTTAAAAACCCATTTACTGAAAAAGACTGGCATGATTTAAAAGGATGAAGGGTATTAATATAAGCATGTGGTTTGCAGTTACACTACTCTCAGTTGTACTTTTCTAAAACACTAAAAATCTAAAAACTGGAAGGGTGTATTTCAAAGAGCTGTCTTCCTGTTAAATTCTAACAACTCCATGATTCATCACTTTGCTCCAAATTCACGATATGGATTTCCCTCCAATCAAACAATTTATCATCTGAAGAGTGGAAATCTGTTGAAAGGTCATAACATCAGCCTTCATGTGTCTTTCATTATTACTTACTTCTTCACATATCTGTCTTTGCCAAGAACTTGCGATCTTGAAGAAACAGATTTGAGAATTTCACAATGTGCTGGAAAACTCCATCATTTAAAGCAACACCACAAACCCTAGTTGTGTAAAGTTTGCATGTTGAAGTGTCTTTTTGACATCAAATAATATGTTTTCAAAATTTTAACATATCATTTTATCGGGACACAGCATTTGACTCTCGCACGGTTTAGGTGTTCGTTAACCGGAGCAATTTGCGTTACGTGATGACTCACATTAAGCCAGTGAAAACATAATGTTTATGAAGTGTATGTCATTCTTTCTCTATAAACCTGTTCGCCCGTCTCCTTTTGAGAGCAGCCATATGGAGACAGATAAACAAACCAATAACAAGGTTTGAGGTTCCTTTAGAAAAAAAGACCAAAGCTACGGTATGTCCATTGGCACACATAGATCTACTATGTCTTGTTCTCTTTGGAAGATTGTAATATGCATGCAATGCATGTCTATGTGTTATATTTTACTAACTTATTAAAGTTTAAAACTTGAAAAATGTTGCACTTTCTTTTTTTTTTTTTTAATGAAAGGTTCTTGTTCCTTCTGTACAAGCATGTTTAGTGGCTAAATCAGTGACCAGAATCCTGTAACACACCCAGTACCACATACAGAGGTGGATAGTAGCACACAATTGCCAAATCCTCATGGACACATTTTAAAGCAAACAATATTAAAGCTTATACCACTGCTTTGTTGACTTCTTGATACTGATCAGTCATATAGAAAATCACTGAGTGATGGGGTGGTGTGTGGAAGCAGAGTTACTGTTACCACCTTGAAATGGATTCTTTTTCCCCAGTGTTTTATTGTGACTCTTATATGACAGCAATAAATGATTATTATTTTTTTATTTGTTAAAGAATGTCATGACATACGTTTAATTCATTTCCATTTACATTTAATGTTGTAGAACGTCTGTGAAACAAGTTACTTCCTGTTATCACTTAAGTTACAGCAGCTATAATGAGCCATTCCCTCACCAGCCTCTTTTTTTCTCTCTCTTGAAATTAATGCAAAAAAAAAAAAAAATGCAGTGTGTGATGTTACCACGAAAACAAAAACTATAAATTCCTCTGTCTTAAAGTGTTCCATAAAGGTTAAAGAAATATCTACTTACAAAAACTTCACCATGTCAATGATTCCACATATATCTTGAAATCTGTTTATGCTGAGTGTCTCCCATACAAGTCCCTGTGAATGAGCTGCTACTATAGAAATAATAATGCATTAGAATGAGCACATTTATATAAACCCGCAGTTTGCAGTTACACTAATTTCAGAGCTGCTGTTACAGCAAATTAATCAACAAATTCAATACCAATCAGAATCCAGAATTCAACAGCACTGTGGTATAATCATATTTAAATCATTTTTATCCCCATTTACATATACTGAACTTGCCACCCTTTTACCCACCTTTCATGATGTTCATAGATTAGATTAGATTAGATTAGATTAGATTAGATTAGATTAGATTCAACTTTGTCATTGTGCAGAGTACAGGTACAAAGCCAATGAAATGCAGTATATATGCAGTATAGTTAATGCAGTATATATGCATTAACTAACACACACACACACACACACACACACACACACTTCAGTGATAGCAAATGGACTCCCATCACAGACTCTTAAATGTCAGAGTAGGCACCGGTGCAGATGGAGACTAGTGCAATCCCCGTGTGGGAACATGTTGCATTAGCAGCCTCTCGTTTTAAATCTTTGGGTCTGAGTGTGAGCAGGATATAGGATCTGTATAGGATCTGTGACAGATAAAACCCAGGACTTCTGCTCCAGCCACCAGTTGCCTTAGGATAAGCTCCCTCCCACTGCCTGGACTCCATGGCTTTTGTTCACACAATGTATAATTAGCCAGCATTCCTGCTTGCTTCTTTAAAAACCGAGCTGGCTATCCCTGGTCACATCGCCGGTCTTACTTTGTTACCTTTGATGCTTCCATTATACCTCCCCCCCCTCCTTCCACCACCACCACCACCACCACCATCTGTCCAACCGCACTCTGCACAGGAATTCACCCTGGTGATGATGTAAAGACGTGCCTGGGAAAAGTTCACTCCATTCACAGCTAGAATGGTGTGTGGTGCACCTCACAAAAAAGCATGCTCCCTGAGCCAGGGAAAATGCACAGAAACCTCAGTCGTGAATCTACGATTTGTCACAATTACTTTGAAGGTCTGAATAATAAAAAAGAGTAACTCTTCAGTACTTACCACCTCTGTGTATCACTTTGTCGCAATCATATGTTCCTCGCTTGTTATATAAATCTTGTTAAGCAAAACAATGTCGTACTTTAGCTGTTTTTTTTATTTATTATTATTTGTTGCATCAACTGATTCTTATGACATAGCTACAAAGAAGATGTTTTAAACTTTCCATTATGCAACCAGTAGTTATTAAGACACTTCATTCTGACCAAAGAACATGACGTGGCTAATTGGATTTATGTCAATCCAGTTCAATTTACGCTTAATGACAGAAGAATAACATGTTCAATCATCCTGACAGCATAAAACCATCTGTGGTTCTATGATTGGCATTGATAAATAATTTGGAGAAAGAAATGGGTGGGTGTAAAATATGACTCCTCAATGTCTCAGACAACTTCTAAATCAACGTAAACCGCACAATGAAACACATTCGACTTTTCCGTCTTCTGCTAAAACGATATATGACCAGAAAAAGTGGCACATTATAATCGGAGTCGGAATAAGTAGTTTGGAAAACTTTATCTGGCAATTCCACATCTGTCCACAGGCTAATGGTCAGTTGTGTAAAGTAAACAGCGCTGAGAGGGAGACAGAGCTGTTCCTCCCCAGCACAAGCCATGCTACAAACAGCCATTTGCTTTTAAGTTATGGGGTCGAAGGTTAGGCATACATCTGGTCTTCTATACCTCTGCTGTGAACTTTCAATAGGGCAAAAACAAGACATTAAACTGAGAGAAGATAGAAGGAAGCGGCTCTGATTGAGTTGTGAGTGCATGTTTATATGGTATGGTTTCAAGTATTTTGAGAAGCTATCAACTGACGTGTCTTTTTAAGAAGTTAATGCACATTTAGACTCCTTGCTCATGTAATGCAGTAAACAATTCACACTGGTTTATATGTAGCTGCTGAACAATAAGTTGTAGGCTTTAAACATGTAAAGAAGTACAAGAGTTTTGGGTAAAACTTTATGTTTTAAAAGAGTGGATTGATAAAAATCATCTATGAAACATCACTGCTAATCTGCACCTCTTGAAGGACGTCCATCATAATACTGTGATTATGAGTAAACTTGTCAAACTTTCAATATGGTGTGTTTTTGGGGGTCGGGGTTTTGTTTGCGTTCTTAAACTGTCTAGTAAAAGTTATTTATGAAACTCCACATGGACATTCAGGTCAAACAAAATTTAAAGACGCACTGACTTTTACTTTTTTTGCACATCCATCCACAACTCATAAGTCACTTTTATTACACAGATTTCACTGAAAGCTATGCACATGCAGAATGATATCATGAAGAATGGCATACGTTAAGAGCATGTGCTATCTCCTCTTCGTACGCCATTGGCTAACCTGTAGATATACTAGCTGCAGATTGACAATCTCATATTGTCAAAGAGCTGCACCTGAAATGCACAGCAAGTTTACATCCTCCCTGCTGAGAAACCTTGTTAACTACATATGATGCATTTAATATCACAGCAGCCTTCCATTCAAGCCAAGTCAGCACCGACATGGCTTACAGCTCAAGCTACAAGCAAAAGGTAATACCTCTTGCACTTGATACATTTCCAAAACTAGCAATGCAGTGGCTTATACGCCTTGCAAATGGATGCCCATTATGCTAACAACCCCATCTACAAAGTTAGAAATGTGTGTAGAGTAAAAACATGAGCTGACAGATGAGGTGTTATGCCTCTGAACCGTCCAAGAGTGCCACAGGCCATTCAGTTAATTTTGGTCTCGATGCACCTTCTTGCAGCTGGCACCATCTTGATTCTTCATTGAGCCCTAATAGATTCAACCAGCTCTACATGGACCAACCAGAGGGGGGTGGAAAGGGGGAAATGACCACCACACTGACCTCTGTTTGATGTCCAGCCTACAGGTTGACATGATGATTGGATAGACCCCTGCACTCTGGACCCCACAACCAGTAGTTGAACCCTAAACTGCTAAATATGCTCAGTCAAACATGTCAAGGCCTAATGAGGCTCATTAAGCATTTCCTCCTGCCTGGATTTGGACTTAAAAAGTATAATTTTTTCCCCAGAGCTCCACGGTTTCAATCCTGGATCAGGTTTGCTACTAACGGAACAAAACAAACCGAGAGCTATCCCTAAGATGAAGAAGGGAGAAGAAAGCCTGGGTAGTAAGTTTAGCTGATTTTGCTTTCTCAGTCCAAAAAACATCACAGTGAGACTGTTGTTTTCCACTGGACTCAATACGCCAAGGACAGCTCGGACTTCCAGCAGCACCAGCAACAGCATCGGGGCCATGTTAAAAAAATGTCTTGTGGGAGATTACATGTTTCAAAACAACAATGTGACAAAGTGATACGGAGCAAATGGATTCTGAAAGGGGGAAATCAAACAATATGGCTGGGATTGGATTACAAGCTGCACATAGTTCTTTTGTGGAGAGCGGGACTTTAGAACTAAAGTCAGCTGAAGATTGGCTCAGTGCGCTGGTCCTGACAAAGAGACTCTCTCAGTCTGGAAAAGAGGGACGCTTCATCACACTTAGGCTTTCTGTAAATGTTTCTCTACGTAAATGCAATCATGGTGTATAGATAGATAGATAGATAGATAGATAGATAGATAGATAGATAGATAGACATGTCACTTGCTCAATAGCAATATTAATTTATATATCTTGTGACTTCTTGACAATACTGCGCAAGTATTAATTGCACATTATGCTAAAAGTATGTTTCCTATTCAGCATCTTGAACTGTGATTTATACTTCTATTCAAACTATTCAAGGAAAGAATCAAAATGAGCTATTCATAAACAGAGTTCATGTTTATTTAGGAAATTAGTGCCAAGGCCATTTGATCCTGACATTGACTTTAGAACTGATCTCAGTGTCCCACTTAACATTATATAATTTTAAGGTCACACCAAATCAAACTAATGATGATCAATTACTAAATTAGCCAAGTGTTTTCAAACACTCAGGATGGTAACCTCTCTTGAGGTAATCACTAATGTGATGCCACTCCATACAGATGTAGATTTATGTGCTCCGGTGTATATGGGACTACGCCATGCTGATGTACATATTAAGAAATATTAGCGCAGCATGCAGGGGAAAGCTTAAAAATGTCACTAACTCTGAAGCTAAAAATCTCACTAGCTCTCGGGTGAAGGAAAACATTTTTGCACGGACACTGATTTTGACATAACTTTCCAGGCAAGTCGGTTTTACAGGCTTGTTACAGACAGCAACGATGGGTTCCGATTACAGAATAAACAAACCGCAAAAGCCACACATTTATGCTTTGCAGAGAGCACTGCTACTACCTCATGAGCATCCACAGTATCCTGAACTAAATGTCTGAATCTGTTTTGGAGAAACAATTTCTTGCCTCCCCGGAGGCCGTCTCCATACTTCTGCTGTGACGGCAACTGAGACAAGATGCGGATCCACACTGAAACCCCTCGTGCATCTGGCTGGAACATTTACATGGTTTGTGCCTTAAGCTCACTATAACTGTGTTATATTCACATCTAGTAAGCACTTGGCACAGAGCATCTAATGAAGAGAATCCATTCCCCCTGTATAGGTGGTAGAAAGCTAAATTGCGTCATTTAGTTAATTTTATTATCATTTCACCATCAAAAATCACCTTAATGGAATAAACGCTTGATTGGATTTCGACTCGCCTCACCTCTTCATTCAGGGCCCCTTTAGCACAATGCATTTAAGAGGTGGCTCAGCTAATTGAACTACCCACAGCCATGTTTCACAGGGTACAGGGTTCCAGCGTTCTCCATCTGTAATAAAAACCTGACGCACATGGGCCCCATATGGCAAAGCCTTTTTTTTTAATTTTTTTATTAGGACCAATGTACATGCAGCGCAGCGATGGAAAAGTGTACAGGATGGATTTGGGGTGTGCTCGCCAGGTGTTTGGCCTTAATTCGTAAGTCTGGGCTTAAGCCCACGCATAAACTTAACATGGAGAAAAATGGAGTATTTTAACTTAAAGATAACAGGAAAGGAACAGAGCATCATTTACACCCAGCAGGGGTTTAAACTAAAATAACATGATCTGATCGTTAGATTAGATGAGATTAGATTAATAAAATGCAAGCCACTTTACTTCCAAGTAACTTTTGGAGTGCTAAGTTTGAATAATACAAACATACTGCCAGTTTTGTGACAAATTTAAATTGATGAGTTTTTCTGCAAAAAGGGGGGTCCCTTGTTATGTCTAATTGGTTCCAGAAATTCTGCTATGAATAAATCTACGCTGAGGAAAAAAAAAACTGAAGGGAAAAAAAGTTTGTTTTACACGCAAAGCTAAACCTCCAGACAATGCAGTAACTGGTGCCACTGCAAGCTCAGGTAAGGTTCTTATTATCTGTGGACAAATATCAAAGCCAGTGAGGAAATAAACTGTGCTGTATCCTGGGAAATATTTTGCCTCTATAGGTCCCACATGTTAAGGGAATGGGGTAAAAAGAGAAAGCATGAGAAGAAGGCAGAGATTCTACTCACTGAACGGATCATCCTTGGTCTTGGTGCCATTGACATTGCCGTTCTTATCAATCCTGAGAAAAAACTTCTGGTAGGAGAAGAGCTTCCTGCGGCGCACATCTCCTGTGAGGTGGCTGTAGCTGCGGACATGCCGGCCCACCACCACCGCGGTCGAGGATGAGTTGTTGGCCACCCTGGAGGTACGTGCGGCCCTGCTGGCATCGCGGCACGCCACAGGCAGAGCTGAGAACGCAAGCAGGAGCAGGAGCAACAGCGAGGACAGGTAGGACACACGAACCCAGGCTGCAGCACTCTTAGTCACTTCCCATGTGCACATTGTACTGGAGGGTGGAGGACTGGGAAAAGCCTCACAGAAAGGTACATGCTGGAGAGCTGCCTGGGAGAAGGGGAGAGGCCAGGGGGCAGAGCCCCAAGTGTCCGCCGTAAATGTCAATTCCTACTCTGGACCTGGTTCCCTTCGCGTCCGAAAGGAAGGTGTCAACATCCATAACTCGGTTCACTCACCCTCTTGCCCTTGGAGACGGACCTACAGTGCCCGTCAAAGAGCTCCAGTCAACCTTTGAAAAATCAGGGAGAATAAAAATGTCCTTTGGAGAAAAAAAAAAATGTTCAAATTGAATTTGAATCAGGAATTGCAGATCTGTTCTTGACAGAAGATGGAAGAATCCAAAACTTTTGTAATCCCTGATCCCTCTGCAAATGAGTCTGTGTGGGCAGTGAAAGAGATGAGAGCGTGCCTCTTCCACTCCTTTCCTCTTCTCTATGTAAGGAGTCCCTCCTGTGTGTCCTGCTCTTTACCGAAGTTGTGGGTCCTGAGGTGGAGTGGGATGGATCTCTCCCTCTGAAGTGACTGAGCTCTGCCACTCTTCTCACCTTATTTATTCAGAGCCGGGCCCCAGATGTAATCTCTTTAGCTAATAGGCAGTCTATGAAAAGTTCTTGGCTTTGAAGCTGTGTGTGTGTGGGTGTGTGTGTGTGGATGTGTGTGGGTGGGTGGGTGTGTGTGTGTCAAAGATTTTTTTTCCGCTCTTCTCCTATCTGTCTCGCCTTCTTTCCTCCAGTTGCTGTCTTTTGCTCTCTCTCTCTCTCTCTCTCTCTTAGCCCCTCCCACACGACTCCCTCCTTTTTAAGTTGTGAGCCCCAAGTTGCCCGGTGCAGAGCAGCCAGGTTTCTCTCTCTCTCTCTCTCTCTCTCTCTCGAACTTTTCCTGCAGAACCCTCTAGCCATGAGAACCTTATCAGAGACACCTGGAACGTTTCCCCTCATTTACTCACTGCCCCTTCTTTCCCCGTCCTCACCAACAATCCCGTTCTTCCCTTTTAAAAACGATGACACACCTTCACTTGAGCTGCATGTGAGCTGTGGCCTCTCTGAACTTCAAAGCACCTGAAACCTTGGTTTTATTGTCATGAGGACAATTAAAGTCACCTAAATGCCCCAAAGATGACTGGAGGAAAGGCAGAATTACAACACTCACACTGCACGAGAACCCAGAGTTGTCGTGTCACTGAGAATACACTGCGTCTGACTCATGTCTGACTCTTTCAGGTTGTTGTTATTTCATTTCCTTTTTACATTGTTGGGCAATATCCATATCCCTGTTCTTTTTTGTCATTCTTGTCATATTTGCTCAAATACCTCTGCAGCGAGAGACTGAAATACAGAAGACGGAATAAAGAAGTTTTTTTTTTTCTGATTAGGCTTTTCTGGTTTAACCATATAAATATCCAGACTCACATTCTTTATCATTTTTCATTTTTTAGTTTGAATGCCATTACAGAAAGAACAAGCTTTATAACATGAATAGCTAAATGATAAGCTGGAACCAGTTCAGCCAAAAAAAACTGAATGTACAGAATGTTCAACTTTACACCAAGTGTAGTCAGCCGTCAACCAAGATTAACATAGCTAACAAGTAGAGGAAGCTTATAGCTACCAGTTTGGCACTGTGCAAGCCTATTACAAGCCTCATCATTTTGCTCAGAAGCACCATTTGTACATAAAATGTGCAGTCCAAATATAAATCTACAAATTAAATATGAACTCATTTTGAACGTGCAATCTCTGCCTTCAAGCTTTAGACCACTCCCCCTACCTGAATCTGATGCTTTTGTGGATTGACACCAAACTACTTGCTGAGGAAGAATGATGACACTAAGACTTTTTTTTTTTAAATCTCTATAGCATCCTTTTGTGTGTTTATAGATAAGTACTATTCAGATTGGATCGGATATGATTTCTGGACATATGCCTGTTAAGTAAATAAATCACAGAGATGGGATCATCTTTGTGATGTTTGCATGGTCATTAAAATTCCAAATAAATTCCTTCATCAGGCGCATGTAAAGAAATGCTGTAGACCAAAAATGGCTTAAAAATAATGAAATGAAATGTTTCAACATTAAAAAATACTATAAACAGCAGTAAGCCATAATAAATGAAACAAAGTCAATATTTGGTGTGAGATGACCCTTTGCTTAAAAAAAAAAAATAGTAGTCTCAGGTACAATTAGTACAGTTTTATAAGGAAACGAGCTGTAGGTTTTACTGAGCATCTTGCAGAACCAGCCACAGTTCTTCTGGACACTTTGACTGTCACACTCGCTTCTTAATTTTGCAGCAAAACCCAGGAGCCTTCATTATGTCTTCTTTTTTAATCTGAAAAGTGCTCTCTTATGGAATATGCTGCTCAGATACAAATTTTTTTTCTGTAACATTTAATTTTGTGCTGGAAAATGAACATTTGGAACTCTAAAATGTTTTTGTACTGACTCGATAATGTAGAAGTCATAAAACAGAAATCTACAACAACGTTCGTATGAAAAAAGGGATGCCTACGACTTGTGCACAGTACTGTACCGGTACGTCTGGTGCATAAATCCACTTCAGATTTATACACAATGGCCCTCAATTATGAAATGAACATATGACAGAAAATTGGGCGTACAGTTATTTCCACACAAAGCTCAGCATTTATCAATTTGGATGTGAGTTGAGGCCATGATCAAATCTCACGTTCCAACTTGTGTACACAACTTTTCGAGTCAGTGTGGACATGTGGTGCAACACAGTAAATCTGGCTGAGTTGTTATTAGACCATATATTCAGACTGGCTGCTGAGCATACACAGTTACATATTCATCATTTAAAAATATGTAGCATGTGGCAAAATATTATATAGTTTGTAAAGCCCTACATCAATTATGTGCCATGTAGGCATAAGCAAAATAGGTGTTTTCAGATTGTTTGCAATTAACGTGGTGACCAGTTTTTTGGTGTCAGATTAATTTCTCTTTCATTTGGAGATAGCCTATTTGTTTGGCTAGGCTACTGGTGATATAATTACAATTAAAAACAATGGCCCGGCTAACCGATTTGTAATGTGATAGGCTTGATACTTATTCATTCACCTATTTAAACAAGTGCTTTGCCAGTCATCATATCTCAGCAATGGCATATCAGTGTCTGTTTGAAGACCTCTACATGTCCGTAAGATGTGAGAGGACCAACTGCAGGGATTTTTTTTTTTATGGAAAGTGACGAGTGGCAATTAAGTCACAGTTGTCTTCGAAGGCATCCGGGTCATGGTGTTCCAGCATGGGGGGCGGAGGACATGTGCTCTCTGTCTCACAGCTCATGGTCGCCTGGATCTGTGGGGCGGCTCCAGGCCAGTTTGTCTGGCTGAAGGGTGAACCCCTCTGGTGCCTGGTTCGGATTGATCTGAAACATCATTAAAATAAGGAAATAAAGAAACTCCACAACTATATAATTTTTGGTGGCGGGTTTGAGATCTAACCATTTTCTCTTCCCCTACGTGTAACACTTTGTGCTATAAACTATTATATTACTATTATATATACAGTAGGCTATATGTATCACGGATGTGATTTACCTGGAGTTTGATTGTCGACGGCAACGTCTTTGCCCACAGCAGTGATTTCTTTCTTTCTGCATTTTTATGACTTCCTATGATCCTACTTGCCAAATAACAATAATCCGTTCAATTATACTCGAGACGTTAGAGCTTCGATTTCAAAGGCGGAGATGTTTCTCTTCTTGGCTGTATTACGCATCTTCATGTCATAAAGTCCAGAGAAGTATATTCACCAAGAATATTCAGGGGCATGATATTGAAATAACGATGGTCATCACCACATTTATCAACGTCTGATCATTCTTGTGCTGTGATTAGCGAGATATGAACATTTCATGAATCACACGTGAATGCTGTCGTATGATGATTTCTGCACTTGGAGCTGCACTGGTTTCTATGTTAGATGTCAGATTCGCAGGCAGCTGATGAATGCAACTGCAAGGGATTGCAGGTGTGTCGCAAACTGGCAAACAAATCCGAGTCATAATCCAAATCGTAGTCAGGGGAAAGCAAGGGGTCAAGCGAGGCACAGTTAGTATGTCAGAGGCAGAGCGGAGATCAAAATCATGAATGCGGAAGTAAGGTCAACGTCAGGCTAGAGCAGTACATAGTCAAAAGGCTTGGCATGATGAGGCAAGGCACACTGAGTGATACTTCGCAATAAGCAAACTGAAAGGGAGTGCTTATATAGCGTGTGGGTGATTAGGGGAATGCGGAGCAGGTGCGGCACAGATAAGAATTCGGGAGAGGGAGAGCGGTGTGGTGTCCACTGGGAGTTGTAGTCCACAGCGGCCATGTTCAAAGGCTGTCGTGAACTCAGGACTTCTGTGTTATGCGTGACATTAAATCGATAAACAAGAGCTGTTACCGTATGTCTTTTAACTTTGTGAGCAAAAAAGTGTGTATTCATAAGAATAAACAAGGATATGTTTAAAAAATGAAATTGGTAGGGAAAAAGTATTTGAACAATGCACATTACCAACATTAGCACTTTGCTGCAAAGCTATTGCAGTGTTTCAGACATCTACTGTAAGAGATAATTAGCTCATTGGAGCAACATGGTACAATTTTGGCACAGTCCTCTTGGCAAATCAGCTTTAATTCCCCAAGAGAATATGCCAAGGGTACATTTAATGAATTCACAAATCAAAAGGACTCCTTGAGTTATTTTGGCTAGATATTTGGCCCTTCTTTCTCCAAACATAACCAGCTGAATTATTGCCCAAGTGTTCTTTTTTTGTTTGTCCAAGAGTACACCCCCCCCAAAAAAAAATGCTGATTTGTCTAAATGCTGTTAGGCATGCACCTCTGTGTTTCTTTTTTTTTTGAGCAAATGAGTGTGTATGAGGTGTAGGAACAGAAATTATTGCTTGTGTTTTTTGCTGTAACTGTTGTTCGTGCTGCTTTCAGGGCATCCTGCACCTCTTTTTGAGTGACGGTTTGCTTCTTTCTTACCTTCTTTATCATTTGTCTGAAATTTTGTTGTGAAATCTTGTGTGAAAATGGGCAAGGGTAAGGATCTGCGCAACTTTGACTAGGTCCAAATTGTGAGGGCTAGACGGCTAGGTCAGAGCATGTGCGTATGGGGCTGTGTAGCTGTAGACCAGTCAGAGTGCCCATGTTGACCCCTGTTCACTGCAGAAAGCACCTAAAATGGTCACGTAAGCATCAGAGCTGGACCATGGAACAATGGAAAAAGGCATCCTGGTCTGATGAACCATGTTTTCTTTTACATCATATGGACAGCCAGGTGTGTGTGCATCACCTATCTGTGGAAGAGATGGCACCAGCATGCACTATGGGAAGAAGGCAAGCCACCGGAGGCAGTGTGATGCCCTGGGCAATGTTCTGCTGGGAAACCTTGAGTCCTGGTATTCATGTGGATGTTACTTTGTCACATACAACCTCACTAAACATTGCTGCAGATCAAGTACACCCCTTCATGGCAACGATATTCCTGAATGACAGTGTCAGTGACCTCTTTCAGCAGAATAATACGTCCTGCCACACTGCAAAAATTGTTCAGGAATGGTCTGAGGAACATGACAAAGCATTCAGGGTGTTGACTTGGACTCCAAATTCCCCAGATGTCAATCCGATCAAGCAGTTGTGAGATATGCTTTACAAACAAGTCCGATCCACAGAGGCCCCACCTCAAAACTTACAGGACTTAAAGGATCTGCTGATAAGGTTGTGGTGCCAGATACCACAGCACACCTCCAGAGGTCTTGTAGAGTCTGTGCGTCAATGGGTCAGAGCTGTTTTGGTGGCACAAGGGGAACCTATACAATATTTGGCAGGTGGATTTAATGTTATGGCTGATCAGTGTACATTTTCAATATAATGTCTTATCGATTTTTTTTTTTAAATATACGTATCTCATACCGGTCAACCCATTTTGGAGTCCAGCCTTATAAGCCCTCACAAAAACGCTTATTGAAGACAATAAATCCTAACAAACTAAAAACGAGACAGCTATATATTGTTTTTGAGGCATAATATATTGAAAAACAAACAAGGAAAAACTTCAGTAGTGCGTTTTTCCACGTCATAATTTGCTATATGAAGTTCATGATCATGTCCATCCCATAATTCACTTCATGAAGTTCAAGTTC
>JAODLJ010000004.1:30978708-30991902 GCA_027576115.1 Cathorops melanopus
TGGCTTATAGCCAACTCGGTGCTACGCGCCTCGTCGGCTATCAGCTCATGTACGACTCGATTTCATGGAATAACTGTAAATTATTCTAGTCCAAACAAATATAATTTGAATTTCAATATGAATTTATCCATTAATATATGATCATTGATTGGTATATATTCATTGAGTTATCGTGTTTACTCATCGTTGGTTGCCTTTGCTTTTAATTTCTTTCTGGAAACTGTATTTGGTTAAGTTAAGCTTCCTGAATCTCCACTGAATAGAATGTGCACTAAGCTGATCATTCTTTGCTGATCCTCCTGTCTCTTCTCAAATCACTCAGAAAATAGACACCATTCTCTTGTTTTTACCCCAGCACAAGAGAGACAAAAGCCGATGCTCTTAATTTGCAGGTAAGCCTTTCTGCAATGTTACTGTAGCCCACATTTAACTGACAGAGTGACTCGTAGCTTTTGCCAGGGCTCATTTTGGGGACATAATGGTGTCTGGCGCTCTCTCTGAGCCCATTGTGGAGAACAGGGAGACGTCGCGATCATTTAGAGAAAACCCCTAAAAATGTCCCAGAGGGCTTTAATCTTTCTTCATTATTTCTCCATTATGGATAAATGCTCTCAGAAGGCCTCTCTCCGGTTATAAATGAAACACTTTGACTCTTTCTCCATTCCTCATTCTCCTGCCTGTGCACCTTTTCACCCTCTGCTTTCATCTTTTACACTGGCATGAGTGCATAAGAGGGCTGGCCATGTGTATTCCACTTGAAGATAAAAGGATAATTGAGTTGATAAACACAGGGGTCACAGTGAGTTAAGTGTTCTGGGAGTGGAGAAGAGCTTTGTTTTGCAGAAAGAGATGCACTGTACCACATTACACTAGACTATTTTAGTAGGTTACTTAATATGAGCTGTTGGCTGATGGCTTCCTGACAGGAAACACAACCGTTTGGATCAATAGAATGAGGAGAGTCTGTTGAAATGACCTTGCAGGGTTACTTACTACCTATATACACTCGCCAGCCACTTTAATAGGAACACCTGCGCGCTTGCTTATTCATGCAATTATCCAATCAGCCTGTCGTATGGCAGCAGCACACTGTCTAAAATCATCCAGATATGGCTAGGTGACTGACGCAGCGACACTTTGGTCCTTTAGTCTGTCCAGTGTACGTGATCACGTAATGTTCATTACTCCAATGAGATTTTGACTTCTGTGCTCTGTGGCGGTTAGAACACGAACGGAGTTTGGATGTTTGTGCTGTTTAGATTACGGGCAGTCATGGCTTAATAGTTAAAGGCTCTGGGTTATTGCTCAGAAAGTTGAGGGTCTACCGCCGCCACTGCCAAGCTGCCACTGTTGGGCCGTTGAGCAAGGTCCATAACCCTCTCTGCTCCAGGGGTGTCGTATCATACTCGGGATATATGAAAGAATTTCACTGTACACTGTCAGAAATAGAGGTACAGTAGAAGTTCATTTCTGTCCCCCAAGATACAATTAACACTGATGTACCCCCTAGGGCTCATTATTGGACTTCAAGGTAACTGTATGTACCTTTTTAGGGTCAAAAAGGTGCATATATGTTCCCAATCAGTATATAAATGGTACAAATAAGTACCTTAGAGGCAGAGGTGGACAGTGACGAAGTACATTTACTTGAGTACTGTACTTAAGTACACTTCTTGAGTATCTGTACTTTACTTGAGTATTATTACTTTTGGAAACTTATGACTTTAACTTCACTACATTTGAAAGACAAATATCGTACTTTTTACTCCACTAGTGCAGTAAAAAGTACGATATTTGTCAGGGTCCAGATACAGAAGTCAAGGTCCTCGTTACTATGAAGCAGCTTTGAAAGTGGATGTTTTTTATTTTATTTTCTAAAACGTGATTGGCTTTTTCGCTGGTGACACTGAGACCGCCGATCAGTAATCACTAGGATCACGTCACGTCCATAGACTGTATAAAATCAGGTTCAATGATTTCTCTGCAGCATTATTTGAACACGATCAGTTGATGGCAGAATGGAAGGAGGCGGTTCTTCTGGGGAATGCACACACACTCATGGCTATAGCTAGAACCCACGTTTCAGTTTTCTGAAAGGATTAAAGATTCATTTTGTTTTAAATGTTTGGCAAAACGAACCACATCACGGCCTACAAAAACTCGCCGTCTGACCTGCGGAAGCATATTGAGATCTGTAAACATTTTATTCCAAGAGAAAGCTTGCAGTGAAGTTGTCTGTGCTTTTAGAGCTAGCAATAGCTATGCAGTCTGGTTAGTCAAATGACTTTCTATGGATTTGCCTGCCAAGTTGCCATCACCTTGTCCATGGCTAATGCTAACACATAGCTAATTAACTTGGACACTGTTAGTTAGCATGTAAACACAGACGTATGCTAAGATGAATAACATGAACTTATCTGAAGTCCTTTCAGAAATATGTTTTAGCATAATCTTGCCAAATAAACAAAATGTAAAAATCTTTCTTTTCTAGTAATGTTAGCTACCCAATATGATTTCGAGTTTGAAAAGATTTTGCTCACATGTCAGGTGGCGCTTCACTGACTAGCTAGCTTAACATTAAACCACCATGATTCCACAGGCAGATATGTGCATGAATACATACACTTGTGTGCGTACGCATGTGTGAGACCTGTAAGATGGACACTATTGTACTAGTCAGTCACAACAAATTGTTGGATTTTTTTTGTTTTGATTTCAAATGCTGGTCTTGCACTTTTATTGTCTCACTTAAAGCAGTGCTGCTGTTGGGCAGTTATTAAGCTTGAGGTGTGAACCTGGGTTTTAAGCAGGTTGGATTGTCATTTTTATTTTCTGAGCAAGCTGCATTTACAGCTATTTCACTGTCTTCCTGATTAACATACACATACATGTGTGCACACAGTGCCAGAGCTGGGTCAGAACACTACCATGCTGCTTTGTAGGGGTGGGGAGGAGTGTTACAATTTAAAAAAAAAAAATGAAAATGACAATGGCTCTTTTTCAGTTCAGTTGTGCTTCATTTTGTACCATTCTACCAGATGTTTATTCTACAGGTTCTACAAGTTAGTCAGTAGATCCAGTAGGTTGCTTCAGAGGCATTAGGTTTTGTAAGTGCTGTGGTAATAATACAACAATGCGTTGACAGAAAATGTACTTTTAGTACTTAAGTATTTTTAAAAGCAAATACTTCAGTACTTCAACATAAGTAAAAATTTGACTGTACAACTTTCACTTGTACTGGAGTAACATTTGACCAATGGGATCGGTACTTTGACTTAAGTAATGAAGTTGGGTACCTTGTCCACCTCTGCTCACATAGGGGGTGAGAGGTGTTGTCCATGATTGACATTGGCTTAGCTAACATGCTCCTCTCACACACCACCTCAATGGAATTCAAACGGCAGTCTACAACAGAGCTGGCCCTTTTCACCAGCTTGTTCAGCCTTTTCCTGTCTCTCTCAGTCTTTCCACATCCCCAACAGACCACTGTGAAGAAGACAGCAGATGAAACCACAGTGTTGTAGAATGTCCTCAACAGAGTCTTGCACACTCTGAAGGACCTCAATATCCTCAGCAGGTGGAGACAACTTTGGCCCTTCTTATACAAAGCATCGGTGTTGGTAGTCCGGTCCAGTTTATTGTTAAGGTGAACACCCAGGTATTTGTATACCTGGGTGTATACAATATCACAATCTCAATGTCCGTATTCAGGATGTTCACTGGTGTACTCTGTGGTGCTCTCCTGTGGAAATTGATCACCAACTCCCTTGTCTTCCTGGCGCTGATGTGGAGGTTGTTATTTCCACACCAGCTGACAAAGTCATTGATAACCCCCTGTATTCTTGTTCATTCTCCTCTGACACACATCCAACTATGGCGGTATTGTCAGAGAACTTCTGAAGATGGCAGGTGTGTGTGTTATATCTGAAGTCCGAGGTGTACAGAGTAAAGAGGAAGGGGGAGAGTACTGTAGCCTGGGGGGCTCGTGTGATGCAGACTACTACGTCAGATACTGTACACAGTCACAAAGTCTGACATACTGTGGTCTGTTAGTGAA
The DNA here is from genome assembly GCA_027576115.1 of Cathorops melanopus. Lineage (NCBI taxonomy): Eukaryota > Metazoa > Chordata > Actinopteri > Siluriformes > Ariidae > Cathorops > Cathorops melanopus. The sequence continues at coordinate 30,982,766 of JAODLJ010000004.1, forward strand.
GTAGTTGATGGTCCATGCAGCCAGGTGACAGTCAACTCCAGCTCCTTTCAGCTTCGGAATGGAGATGGAATGGAGAAATGTCATTAGCTGCAGTAAAGAATGAGTAAATATTGGGGGATGGAAAAAATAAAGATGCAGTACAGAAAGAAAGACGTGATAGATACAACGCAAAGGCATTACATGGAAAATTCTTTATAGCAACAGATGAAGACAGGGATAAGAAAACTTGGGAATGGCTTAGTAAGAGTGGTATGAAGAAAGAGACAGAAGGTATATTGATGGCAGTGCAAGCACAAGCAGTTAGAACAAGACATATAAGAAAAGTTATTGACAAGGAACCTATTGATGGAACATGCAGAATGTGTGCAGAAAAAGTAGAGACTGTAGCCCATATATTAGCAGAATGCAAAATGATGGCCCAAACCAAGTACAAAAAATAGAGACATAATAAGATTGCACAAGTATTACATTGGGAATTATGTAAGAAATATGATCTCCCATTCAATGAAAAGTGGTATGAACATTAAGCTGAAGGAGTCCTGGAAAGTGAAAAAGTGAGGTTACTTTGGGATATCAAAATTCAGACAGACAAGGTTTTAGAACATTTTAGACCAGATATTGTAGTGGTGGAAAAAGTAAACAATGTCTGTGCAATCATGGACAGTGCATACCCTTTAGATACATGGGTAAAAGACAAAGAAAAAGAAAGCCTCAAAAGATAATGAACTGAAGCATGAAATAAAGAGAATTTGGCATTGCAAGAATGTTCTCATTATTCCCATCATTATCGGGGTACTTGGCACAGTGAGTATGAACTTCTCAAGGTGGCTGAAGAAAATTTAGCTGAGCACATATTTTAGCACTATGCAGAAAGCATAGTGCCTTTTGGGATATGCCTTTTGGGATCAGCAAGGATCATAAGAAAGGTGCTGGATACCTAAGGTAATTTACCTAAGGAAATTACTTGATATCCAAAAAAAGCAAACGCAAAAAGCAGTTAACATCAAATGCTGAGATAATAATAATAATAATAATAATAATAATATCAGTGACTGCACAAGTTCGTGGCAATCTACAAACATCGCCACCATGGACTACAACTCCCAGGTGCCACAGCGCCAATACTCTCCTGAGTATTGATTGAGAGCACACCTGTATGTAACTCATCAGCTTTCCCTATTTAAAGACTGCAAACACTCATGCTCTTTGGGAAGTATCACTCTGTGTCCCCGTACCTGATCATACTGAGCCGTTTGTTGTTTTGGCCTGACTCTAGTTATATGTTACTTATCTGACTCTGAGACTGTGGTTTGCCTTTGATATCCTGTTCACACATCGACCGACCTTTGGCTTGAACCTGACTCTGATTCTTGCTTCAGGATTTGGATTAGTTCACCAGTTTGCAATGCATCTGCTCTCCCCTGTAATTGCATCTGTAAGTGCCTGCACATTCTTACAGGATACTTCGCTACCGTGGACGTAACAGGCTAAGCAAACTGCGTTTTTGACTCGAGGACACTTGTTGGGAAAACATCAGCAGATGCTGAGTGACACTGACCTCCGCCTTTCTCAGCTCACCGCTGCGGCATCGCAGGCCCTCCTGGTGTGTCCTGCATCAGCTGGAAATCTGCTACCACTCTTCCTTGACCCAATAAGTTCTCCAGGGACGTATCTGAATGTAAGGTTTTCCTTCTCCAGTGTTCTCTATACTTCACTACCTTACATACCCAGAGCAGTGAACAGCTATGCTACAGCACCCGTTGGGGGTTAGGTGCCTTGCTCAAGGGCACTTCAGCCCAAGACCACCCTAACCACATGTCTTTGAACTGTGGGGGAAACCGGAACACCCAGAGGAAATCCCAGGGAGACTATGCAAACTCCACACAGAAAGGCCCCTGTCGGCTGCTGGGCTCGAACCCAGAACCTTCTTGCTGTGAGGTGACAGCACTAACCACTACACCACTGTACTATCACTACACCATGAGCAACACACCTTGGATTCTCTAATTGATCTGGCTATTAACCTGGACCATCTCCTCCAAGCTCATCCCACCTTACAGTCAGTCTATATTCCGACTCACTCAGCACAGTCGCCTACACCCATGGAAATCTCCAACACCTGCACACTTTGTTCTGAAAGAGAAAGGAGATGCCAGGAGGGACTGTGCTTTTACTGTGGTGAGCCCGGTCACCTGCTGGCCCATTGTCCCATCCAGCTAGTGATCACCAGGAAGCATGACCATCTGGAGCAGGAAGGCTGCCCCAACATCCCGGTGAGTCACAAACATTTTCTTACTCATCATTCCTGAAGCTCAACATCTTGCTATCCACATCAGAAACCTCCCATGGTCTCTCCGCTTTGCTAGAGTCTGGTGTGGAGGGCAACTTCATTGACATTGAAGTTGTGCAAAGGCTCAAACTGCCAACTAAAGAATTCCAGTGACCAGGAAGTCTTCAGGCTATATATGGTGGCCCCATTAGAGAAGGATTGGTCACCAAAATAACCAGACCACTGAAGATTCAGGTTGGGGCTCTACATAAAAAATACCTGTCCTTGTACGTCACTCATACCTCCAATCACACAATCGTTTTAGGATTTCCATGGCTGCAACTTCATGATCCCCTCATTTCCTGGCATCAGAAAGAAATTCTAAAATGGTCCCCGTCCTGTCACCAGAACTGCCTGCAATTGCCCCAACTCACTTTGGCTTCCATATCCATAGAGAGCCCTTCTCCTGGGGGCATCAAGCAGGTCCCAGCTTGCTACCATGATCTCAGTGAAGTCTTCAGTAAAGGAAAGGCTCATGGACTACCCCCTTGTAGCCCTTGTGACTGTGATATTGACCTCCTTCCGGGCACTACCCCTCCACACTGCCACATTTACCCTCTTTCAATGACGGAGCAATCCGCGATGGAAGAATGCATGCAAGAGGCCTTACAGCCAGCAGGGTTACATCCATCCATCCATCTCTCCAGCATGTGCAGGGTTCTTCTTCATGGAAAAGAAGGGAGGAGGCTTTCGACCCTGCATTGATTCTAGAGGTCTCAACCAAATAACTGTTAAGTACCCATACCTATTACCCCTAGTACCATCTGCCCTAGAACAGCTACGATCTGCTTGTATCTTCACAAAACTCAACCCCAGGAGTGCATACAACCTGGTGCATATTCTGGAAGGGAATGAGTGGAAAACCACATCCATCTCAGGACACTATGAGTATTTGGCCATGCCATATGGACTATCTTGTGCGCCCAGTGTATTCCAATGCCTGACTAATGATGTGCTCAGGGATGCTATGTAATTGTATACATTGATGACATTCTGATTTACCTCCTGGGCAAAGCCAGTCACCATGAACAGGTCAAGTCTGTACTCGGTAAACTCCTTAAAAATCAATTGGATGTTAAAACCAAAAAGTACAAATTCCATGTCTCCAAGATCTTGTTCCTGGGGTACATCATTAGCCCCAAAGGGTCAGTATGGACTCAAGCAAGGCTTCTGCCATCACGTCCTGGCCCATGCCCACCTCTGTTAAGGAGCTCTAACTTTTACTTGGGTTTGCCAACTTTTACCAATGGTTCTTCAAGGGATTCAGCACCATTGCCTCCCCACTCACCACACTACTCAAAAAGAGCCCACAATGTCTACAATGGAACCAGGGGACAGAAGCAGCTTTCACCCACCTTAAAGTAGCCTTCACCACTGCACCTACCCTGAAGCACCCAGACCCCATGAAACCTTTCACCATCAAAGTCGATGCATCCAAAATTGGAGTTGGAGGAGTCCTGTCTCAGGGCTTTGGTGAGAAACCCAAACTGTACCCAGTAGCACTTTTTTCATGAAAACTTACACCTACCAAACAGAATTATGACATTGGGAACAGAGAACTGTTGGCAATTAAATTGGCTTTGGAGAAATGGAGACATTGGCTTGAGGGGGCCACACATCCTTTTGTCATCCTAACTGACCATAAAAACCTTGAATATCTCAAGTCTGATAAGTATCTGAACCCACAACAGGCATTATGGGCACTGTTTTTCACAAAATTTCAATTCACCATTGCATATGGTCCAGGTCCCCAGAATACCAGAGCTGATGCTCTGTCCCAAATGCATGCCTCCACTACAACCCACCCTGAGTCCACACCCATCCTGCTGCCCAAGTGCTTTGTGAATGCTCTTTCCTGGGACATTGACAAAGAACTGGCCCAGAACCAACCTCACAACCAGCCTGAAACCTGTCCTCCAGGTCTCATGTTTGTCCCACCACAGTACAGAGGTCACCTGATCACCTGGGCACATTCATCTCTGGCCATGGGACACCCAAATAGCCAATACACATACCAACTTATCAGGACCAAGTATTGGTGGGAGAACATGAGAACCGATATTAACCAGTTCATATCCTCTTGTTCCTCCTGTGCACAAGCCAAGGTACCTTGAGCTCTGCCAGCTGGTAAACTCATGCCATTACCAACACCCCAGAGACCATGGTCTCACATAGCTATCGACTTCATCACTGACCTACCCAAATCTCAAGGCAACAGAGTCATCATGGTAGTGGTAGACAGATTCTCCAAAGCATTAAGACTCATCCCCTTGCCCGGTCTACCCACAGCCATCGAAACAGCGGTGCTCATATTTAGCTATGTTTTCAGGTACTACAGGATACCCAAGGATATAGTGAGTGATCAGAGACCCCAATTCTTGTCTAGGTTGTGGGCCAGTTTCATGAACAAGCTGGGTGTATCTGTAAGTCTAACTTCTGGACATCATCCTCAGTCAAATGGCTGAGTAGAATGTGCCAACCAGGAGATCAGATGCTTCCTGAGGGTATTCTGCATAGAGAATACCAAGGACTGGTCCCAGCCATGGGCTGAATATGCACAAAACTTCCTCAAGCATTCAGCCACACAACTCACACCTTTTCAGTGCATCCTAGGATACCAACCCCCATTGTTCCCATGGGTTGACTCACCCACACACATCCTTGCAGTCGATGCCTGGTTTAAGAGAAGCAAACAGGCATGGGAGAGTGTTCATCAATGTCTTGAGCATGTCGCCAGCAAATACAAGCAGTACGTGGACAGGCACAGAGGTGAAACCCCCATATATGCACCATGGGACAGAGTTTGGGTATCCACTAGGGACCTACATGATCCCAATGCCTGCAAGAAGCTCAGTGTTCAGTGCTTCATCCCTTCAAGATCCTTCACTGGGTCAATTAAGTTTCGTACAGACTGGAACTACTACAACACTGCTGTTTAGCACTCACATTCCATGTACTTTGTCTCAAACCTGCCATTCCTAGCCCATTAGCCGATAACAAGCCAGCCAATGAACACCCAACACCTGTAGAACTGGAAGGAGGACCAGTGTACTAAGTGCACAAGATACTCAACTCTTGCTGCAGACAAAGGAACTTGGAGTATCTAGTTGATTGGGAGGGGTACGGTCCGGAGGAGCACAGCTGGGTACCTGCCTGGGACATTCTAGATCCTATGTTAACCCAGGAGTTTCATCATCAGCACCAGGAAAAGCCTGCACCTAGAAAGTGAGGATGTCCCAGAAGGAATAGCATTCCCAGAGTGAGTGCCTCAGTTGGGGTTCTGTCAGTGACTGCACAAGTTTGTGGCAGCCTTCAAACATGGCCACCACAGACTACAACTCCCAGGCACCACGGCACCTGCGCTCTCCCAAGTATTGATTGAGAGCGCACATGTTCCTCATCAGCTCGAAAGACTGCAAACACTTGTGCTCTTTGTGAAGTATCATTCTGTGTCCCCATACCTGATCATACCAAGCCGTTTGTTGTTTTGGCCTGACTCTAGTTATATTGACCCTCGCTATGTTACTTATCTGACTCTGAGATTGCGGTTTACCTTTGATATCCTGTTTGCATATCAACTGACCTTTGGCATGAACCTGACTCTGAGTCTTGCTTCATGGAATTGGATTAGTTCACCAGTTTGCAACGCACCTGGTATTCCTTTTGCAAAGAAGAGTGTGCAAATATTGCCAAGTCTAGATGTGGCAGGCTGACAGACTCCTACCCCAAAAGACTGAATGCTGTAATTAAATTAAAAGGTGCCTCAACAAAGTATTGGTTTAAGTTTATGCACACTTATGCAACCAGCATATTGTATGTTGGTTTTTTTTTAAATGTTTTCCCCCTAACAGTTTTGTTTGTTTTTCAATTGAATTGTACAGGTTATAGGTCACATTAAAGGTGGGAAAAGTTTTGAAATTATTTATTGTGGTCTCATTTCTTCACATCAGAAAAACCTATCATTTTAACAGAGTTAACACTTTTTATATCCACTGTAGGGGTACTTAATAAAGTAGATGGTGAATGTATACTTACAGAAAATTAAGCTTTCTGTAAGGATATGTTTATTTAACCTTCACAGGGTTGGAAATAAAGTTTTCTGTCAAGGGACACTCTTCAGGACACTGGATTTTACATTTTGCTGTTTCACAATAATATGACAAACTGCATTTCTTTTTTGTCTCATTAGCTTCGAGAGAGAGAAAAGTAAGGATGTGAGGAACAATTGTTTAGAGCTGCTATAACATATTTGATAACAGGAACTGACTAGTATGAAAAGTATGATGTTCATTAATAATTAAACAAATGGAGCATAGCCTAGTTCTGGCAGGCCACGAAGTCAAGCTCAGCCCTATTGATTACCCAAGTCATATACTGTACACTTTTTGCAGTGTGTCAGGGTACATTATCCTGCCGAAAGAGGCCAGAGCCATTAGGGAACAGTGTTGCCTTGAAAGGGTATACTTAGTCTGCAACTATGTTTAGGTAGGTGGTATGTGTCAAAGTAACATGCACATAATAATCAGTTAAATTTATATAGTGCCTTTCTCATAGCCAAGGTTGCTTTACAATTATAGAGGGGGAAATAAGTCCACCAAAAGAAGGTCAGGATGTCATTCCAGTGGTGTAGCAGCCACAGTCCCACCAAAAGGCGCATGAAAATAAGTCCCATACTGCCTGCACAGCCACCACGACACCACCAAGCAACATCGCTAGGAACACCGCACCATGGATCCACAAAGTGAGCACAGAAGCACCACCACGCAGAGCGCTGGTATGTCCCAAACCACCTGAACAGCCACTGCAATGCCACCGAGCAACATCGCTCAGAACACCGTGCCAAGCACAAAAGCACTGCCGCACAGAGTGCTGGACAACCACAATGTTAAAAGAGCAACAAGCTCACTACAGTCCATAGTGAGGAGCACAGGCATCACCCACTGTGAACCAAGGCCTGGAGGGACCCAATGCCCAAAACTGGGTCCAGAGCTACACCACAACTGGTGGACAAAACACTCAAACAAAAACAAATATCATACTACACAAACACAAAAAAGAAAAACAAAAGGGAAAATAAAATAAAAAGCTCCGGTGAGAAGCGGCAGCCAGAATGCACACAGCATACTCTCAACCGGAAACAGAAACCTGAAACATGAATGCCAGAAACTACGATTTCCCAGCAGAACATTGCCCAGTGCATCACACTGCCTCTGCTGCATGCCTTCTTCCCATAGTGCATCCTGGTGCCATCTCTTCCCCAGATAAGCGACACACAGGTGCCTGGCCAGCCACATATAAAAGAAAATTGATTCACCAGTCCAGACCACCTTCTTCCATTGCTCCATGGTTCAGTTCTGATGCTCACATTCCTATTGTAGGCACTTTCTTTAGCAGACAGGAGTCAGCATGGGCGCCCTGACCAGTCTGTAGCTACTCGGCCCATACAAAGCAAACTGTGATGCACGATGTATTCTGATACCTTTCTATCATAGAACATTTATTATTAACATCATTGAGATATCATTAAAATTTTCAGCAATTTGTATTACAGCAGCTCTTCCGTGGTTCACTGATTGTCCTTTCTTGGCCCACTTTCTGATAGATAATAATCACTACATACCGGGAACACCCCCATGACCTACAATTTTGGAGATATGCTAACCCAGTCATCTAGCTATTGCAATTGGGCCCTTTTCAAAGATGCTAAGATCCTTATGCTTGCCTATTTTTCTGCTTCCAACACATCAACTTTGAGAACTGACTTTTCACTTACTGCCTAATGTATCCCACTGCTTGAAAGGTGTCATTGTAATGATCTAATCAACGTTGTTCACTTCACATCTCACAAGGCTGCTCTCCCTGCTTTAGCCTTTCTATGGCCTTTAGGGCAAGAGGATGTGCTCTTCTGAAGCACCGAAACACCCACCCCTTAATTATGACAAGGGCAGGGAGGTCCCAGAACAGAGCCACCCACCAACTTGTACAAATATTACAACTTCTTGCAAATATTGCAAATGTAAATAAAAGTTTTTGACAAAAGTGGTCCTGACTGAACTGTAAATGTCGGCAAATTGCTATGAATATAAAAGGAATAAAGCACACATTCCACAGGACTTATAGGAAAATAGTTTGGTGTTGTAACAGGAACTCTGCTTCATTACATTACCTCATTGTTTATTATTTTCCTATAACAGCACAAAAATTATTTGTTGCTCACTTTGTAAGTTTTATTTTTACACAAAGCTCAATAAATTCCAACAAAAAGAAGGAATTTGACAGAGTGATTCCACAGATGACCCACCTCACTTTTCAGCTGCTTGGAGCTGGATGTGACGGAGTTGGCCTCGCTTAAAGCAGAGAATGAGTGAGGTTGCAGCTCAGACTGTTTAGACACCGAGCCATATGTGGATCCATTCATTACTGATGGCTGTAGCAAGCAGGCACCATGGTCCAAGGACTCAGTGAGATGGTGCTTTCCCAGAGGGTTCTCAGGAATGCTGAAAAGGTGCATAGTGAGGAAGAAGCACCAGGTGAGCGCTGAGAAGAAATAAATGACCTGGTACTCTGAGCCCAGCAGGGCTCCCAGTGTAGAATGACCCCAGTCCATCGCACCAGTCAGGTACCCACATGCTCCACCCAGACCTGCAGAGGAACACAACATGGGATGTCATGCTCAATAAGAAAAAAAAAATTGTCTTAAAGGTCATAGGCAACAGTTTTCAATTTATGCACATTTGAAACTTTATATGTTAAAAAACCTCTGTAATTTTCTTCTGGTCCCAAGAAGTATTGTTAATAAGTAATAATT
>JAODLJ010000004.1:31026665-31038868 GCA_027576115.1 Cathorops melanopus
TGTCAGTTTTCAGCCTTGTCTCTTGCATACAGAGATTTCTCCAGATTCTCTGAATCTTTTAATGATATTATGGACCAGAGATGATGTGATACCAGAATTCTTTGCAGTTTTACATTGATGAACATTATTCTTAAATTATTGCACTGTTTGCCCACGCAGTCTTTCACAGAGTGGTGAACCCCTCCCCATCTTCTGAGAGACTCCGCCTCTCTGGGATGCCCGTTTTATACCCAATCAGCTTACTGACCTGTTGACAATTAACCAAATTTGTGTTTTTTAGCATTAACACAACTTTTTTAGTCTTTTGTTGCCCCTGTCCCAACTTTTCTAATAGAGGATGCTGACATCAAATTCAAAATGAGCAGATATTAAAAAAAAAAAAAAATTCTCAGTTTCAACATTTGGTATTTTGTCTTTGCACTTTTTTCAATTAAATGTAGGGCTTTCATGGTTTGCAAATCTTCACATTCTGTTTTTATTATTTATGTTTTACGTAGCATCCCAACATTTTTGGAATTGGTGTTGTAGAAGAGTAAAGCATTTACCACTTTATAATGTTGCTATTCTTTCCCACAACACTTAAAATATTTTTTGGGCCTGAAGACACCAAGTGATGAAGTGTTTGGGTGTTATTTTGTCCCATGCTTCCTGCAAACTGGTCTTAAGGTGTGCAACAGTACAGGGTCATTGTTGTAATATTTTTCATTTCTAAATTCTCCACTTTCTCAATTGGGGACAGAGGTGACACGCCCCCTCTTCTTCCCAGCCATGCCTTTATAATGTGTGCAGAATGTGGTTGTGGCAGTGGGGGGATAGTCAAGCATCGGCTGTGAATGGTGAGGAGTCAGGTTGAACCAGTAGGTAATGTGATGAGGTGCACCTGTGTCTAATTACTGGCTGTCTATTAACCTGTGTCTCTGTGTATCTTTCAGTGTCAGTAGGACCGCTGAAACCAACAGCGCTAACCAGACTACAAACATGGCCGCCCAAGACTACAATGACTAAGATGCGCCCCCTGTCACCAGAGTATTGAACTCAGCTGTTGCTCATTTGGTTTATCACTACCACACTACTTAAACTCCTCTCAGACTTTGCTTCATTGCAAAGTATCGTTCTGCTTTCTCAGTCCATACCGAGCCTTTGTTATCTCTGCCTGTTTTCCCGTTTATTGACTCTCGCCATCCTTTCTACGTTTCCTCTCCCTGGTTCTGCCTACGTCACTCTGCCAATCGACCGACCCTCGCCCGCCTATTGACTACGATTTCTGCTTCATGATTTGGCTTTGTACTGTTTGTTCGCCACTTCTTCCTGCAAATACATCTGTAAGTGCCTGCAGTTTGACAGGATACTTCACCCTAGCATGGATGTAGTGGAGGAAACTAAACAAACCGCTCTGAATGCTCAGGGAAGGTTGTTAGGAGAACATCAACAGATGTTTGCTGATCTCAACACATGGATGATACAACTAGCAACTGTGATGTTGCAGGCCCTCCTGCCACAACCTGAGACAGCTTTGAGTGCCGTGCTACAGCTTCCTGTTCCTGAGAAGTATGCTGGAGGTACTACCACCTGTAAGGGGTTTCTGCTTCAGTGCTCACTGTATTTCTCTACTATGCCCCAAGTTTTGGATGAACACAAGACCGCCAAATTTTTGTCCTTCCTCACTGGTAAGGCACTACAATGGGCTAGTGCTGTATGGAGCAAAGGAGTTGAACATACAACTTCGTATGAGCATTTTCTCAAGTGTTTCAAACGAGTATTTGATCACGAACCTGAGGGCATCGAAATTGGAGAGAGTCTTCTCAATATGAAGCAAGGCTCTAGAAAAGTTGCAGAATATGCCCTGGACTTTCAGACTCTTGCTGCAGCCAGTGGATGGAACAAACCAGCATTGAAAGCCGTTTTTCCTCAGGGCCTCCGCCCTGAGATACTTAGCAAAATGGCATGTATGGATGTTAACCTGACACTGGACTCCCTTATTGACCTAGCCATCTGGCTGGATCATTTGCTCACCAGCTGACCCTCCATCAAGGAAACCTCTGAGTCTGCTCCACTCACTGAAGAAAGTGTACCTATGGAAGTGTCTCACACTCACCTGAAGACATCAGAGCAAGAAAGGAGGAAGAAAGAGGGTCTCTGTTTCTATTGCAGATGTTCAGCGCATAAAATAAATCACTGTCCCATCCGACCTGCATGCTCTAAGCCAGTGGAACCCACTACCCAGGCGGTGAGTCCAGATCAAAAATTTAATGCACAGTCATTTAAAATGCCTGTCTTGTTAAAGTTGGTATCCTCCACACACATCTTGTCTGCCTTCATAGACTCGGGGGCAGAGGGGAATTTCTTCAACGACTTGATCATCCAGAAGTACGACCTACCCACAATTCCTCTGCAAAGTCCAATCAGCATCCAAACTATTGACGGAAGACCCATAGGTGATGGCCAGGTAACCACCAGAACCACTCCCATTCTCATTCAGGTGGGGGCACTCCATTCTGAGCAAATTTCTCTCTATGTAACCTCTACTGAATGTCACAGTATCATTCTGGGGTATGCTTGGCTACAACTTCATGACCTTTTGATCTCCTGGCATAACAAAGAAATTCTGCAGTGGTCACCTACTTGCTTCCAACACTGTCTTGTGCACCCACAACTCAGGATCGCGTCCACATCGGTGGAGAGCCCCCCGCTAGACTCCATCGAGAACATCCCTGAGTGTTACCTAGACCTGCAAGAAGTCTTTAGCAAGGGGAAAGCTTGTGGGCTACCTCCTCACAGACTATATGGCTGTGCCATCGACCATGTACCAGGTATGTCACCTCCCCATGGTCGTATTTAACTCCTCTCCCAGAAGGAACATGCTGCTATGGAGGAATACATTCATGAAGCCCTAAACCAGGGATACATCTGTCCCTTCAAGTCACCAGCCTCAGCAGGTTTCTTCTCTGTTACTCTCTAGAGCAGCTTCACTCAGCAAAGGTGTTCTCAAAGCTTGACCTGCACAGCACCTACAACTTGATAAGAATCAAGAAGGGTGATGAGTGGAAGACCACGTTTAGCACCACCACTGGTCACTTCAAATACCAGGTAATGCCATATGGCCTTTCTTCGGCTCCCAGTGTTTTCCAGTGTCTGATCAATGACATGCTAAGGGACATGCTGGGGCGCTACATCATAGCATACATTGACGACATTTTGATATATTGCCCCGATGAAGAGAACCATCAAGAACACATCAGAGCAGTTCTCCAATGTTTACTGGAGAACCACCTCTATGTCAGCTGAAAAGTGTGAATTCCACAAGAGGCAACTCTCATTCCTAGGATACATTATCAGCTCAGAGGGAGTCAGCATGGATTCCTCCAAGGTGTCTGCAGTCACATCTTGGCCAGTACCCACCTCAATCAAGGGACTTCAGCGTTTCCTGGGGTTCGCAAATTTCTATCGATGCTTCATTCAAGGTTTCAGCTCAATTGCAGCACCGCTAATGGCCTTGCTTAAGAAGGGACTCAAATGGCTGCAGTGGAATCCTTCTGTGGAAGAAGCCTTCAACTGGCTTAAGAAAATGTTTACCTCAGGCCTGGTTCTGCAGCATCCAGACTCAACCATACCTTTTGTCGTAGAGGTCAATGCATCTGACATGGGTGTTGGAGGAATCTTGTCCCAACATTGTGGAAAAAAGTACAAACTTCATCCCACAATTTACTTTTCAAAGAAGCTGACATCTGCAGAAAGAAACTATGATGTAGGTAATTGTGAATGCTTAGCCATCAAACTCACACTTGAGGAGTGGCAACACTGGCTGGAGGGAGCCACTCACCCTTTCACAACACTCACTGACCACAAAAAACTTAGAATATCTCAAGAAAGCCAAGTGTCTCAATCCATGCCAGGCCAGATGGGCCATCTTCTTTACCCTGTTCAATTTCACCATCTCGTTCCGCCCAGGATCTAAGAACACAAAGGCAGATACTCTGTCACGCACTTTCACCTCCTCCCAGCAAGAATCCATCACTCATATGCTTCTTCCGCCCAACTGATTCATGCAATCCATCACTTGGGACTTAGACCAGCAAATAAGAAATGCTCAGCCCAGAACAACTCCTGTGAGCCTTCCACCTGGTCTACTCTACATCCTGAAGCAGTTTACAGGGCAACTCATTACCTGGGCCCACAAATCTCCCACCACAGGACAACCTGGTAGCCAACAGACTCACCAGTTACTAAGCAACAAGTACTGATGGGAAAACATGCTCACAGAGATAAATCAGTTCATTGCATCTTGCTCCGAGTGTGCCCAGGCCAAGGTGCCTCATACCCCACCAGCAGGAAAGCTTTGTCCACTCCCAGTACCACAGAGGCCCTGATCACACATGGCCCTTGATTTTATCACAGATCTGCTGCCTTTCATGGGAAACACCACCATCTTTGTGATCATAGACAGATTCTCCAAAGCACTCAAACTCTTTCCATTACTGGGCATCCTGACTGCACTCCAGACTGCTGACCTTCTGTTCCAGCACATATTCAAGTACTTTGGCATTCCTGAGGATATAGTCAGCAACAGAGGTCCACAGTTCATTTCTTGATTATGGTCATGTTTCATGGAACGACTTGGAGTGTCAGTCAGTCTTACATCAGGTTATCATCCTCAATCAAATGGACAAGTGGAGAGGGCCAGCCAAGAAATCAGACGCTTCCTAAGAATCTTTTGCATGAGGAACCCAGGGGACTGGGCACGTTTCATTCCATGGGCCAAGTATGAACAAAACTCTTTGAAACACTCCGCTATGCAACTGACCCCTTTTACAGTGCATACTTGGCTACTAGCCCCCTTTGTTCCCTTGGGATGATACTCCAACACAAGTCCAAGCCATTGAGGACTGGTGTTCATGCAGCCAAGCCATCTGGGAAGAAGTACATCAACGCATCGAAACAGTCAATGCTAAATACAAAAAATATGCTGGCAAACACAGGGGTTACAACCCATATTTCACTCCTGGTGACAGGGTATGGGTTACCATTAAAAATCTCAGAACATCTAACACCTGCCTAAAACTTCAAGCCTAGTACATTGGCCCATTCAAGGTTCTGAGAAGAATTAACAAGGTTTCCTACAGGCTAGAGCTCCCCCCTCATAGATAGATATCTCTAACATTTCATGTTTCCTGTCTCAAGCCTGCCATTCCAGGCCCACTACCCAAGAACCCTCTCATTCAAGCACCCCAACCACTGAGTCTGGAGGGTGAACCCATCTACCGGATAAATCGACTACTCGACTCCAGATGCAGAAGAGGTCAAATTGAATATCTGGTAGATTGGGAAGGCTATGGGCCTGGAGAACGAAGCTGGGTATGTGCCAAGGATGTCCTAGGTCCCCTAATGAAACAGGAATTTCACACAAAAATCCTGACAAACCCGCACCTAGGGGTAGAGGGATCCCTAAAAAAAATATAGCCCTTCAGGGGGTGTTCTGTCACTTGGAGCACTGAAACCAACAGCACTAACCAGACTACAAACATGGCCACCCAAGACTACAACAACCAAGATTCACAGTGCCCCCTGTCACCAGAGTATTGAACTCAGCTGTTGCTTATTTGGTTAATCACTACCACACTACTTAAACCCCTCTCAGACACTGCTACATTGCAAAGTATTGTTCTGTATTCCCAGTCCATACCGAGCCTTTATCTCTGCCTGGTTTCCTGGGGTTTTTTTTTTTTTTGGACTCTTACTGTCCTTTCTATGTTTACTCTTCCTGTTTCTGTCTATGTCACTCTGTTTGCTGATCGACCGACCCTTGCCTGCCTTCTGACTGCGATTTCTCCTTTACGATTTGGCTCTGTACTGTTTGCTCGCCGCTTCTTCCTGCAATTACTTCTGTAAGGGCCTTCAGCCTGACATTAACATGACCATGTGAAGGTTCTTATGTTTATATTTTCGGAAATGACAAAAGTATTTGAATATGTGTTTCATATATTTGAGTTATATACAAACTATATTACATAAAATGATTTTTTTTTCTTCTGTGGTTTATTTAATAAAATTACATTTAATATACTACTTAAAAAAAAAACTTTGTTTTGAACTTGCTTGGGGTAAGATTTCAAATTTTACACACACACACACAAGGGTTTTAAATAAATTTAAGTCAAAGGTGAATCATCCTGGATTCCCAGGGAAAAGGAGGCACAGGTCAAACTCAGCATTTAGCCAACTGCAGTCATTAGTCATGCTCATCATTACAGAGAAGAGAGAAAAAAGGAGCAGAGCATTTGATCTAGTAGTTAGCAGTTCATTTTTTCTAACATATTTCTGTCAAAACTGGCCTGAAACTCATTAAAGCAACATTATGCAAGAATTGGTACTTTTTGCTCCTGGGCTCCCCCTACAGTTGTGGAGTGTAATTCACTTTTACTCCACTGTCATATACAAATGATGCTTTGAGCCCCCCTCATGGACAGCTGTGCACATGCATTTGTTGACGAGCTAAAGGATATGGAACCAGCAGAAACAAAGGAACCATGTTGACTGACAAGGTACAGTAATATTACAGGATTTTATACAAATATGGCTGCATAGTTTTACTGTTAAATTAGAGGTGAACACTAACATAAAAAGAATAACAAAAAAGAATGACAAAGTTTTAATTTTGCTGAAATACCATGCTTGCATGTTCAGGCCATATACATTGTTGTGGAGATGTGTATAATGGAATAAAATGTAGTTGGTGTCATGATGTAAGCACATATTGCACATAATATATATTGGGCAGTGTAATTTATTACAAAGTAGTTGAATTAGGTTTGCAAAGTTGCAAGCTTTCAAGGCTTATTTGGTGTGAGATTGACAAAGATATGCCAAAACATTTGGTCAGAGATGAAGCTCTTTATTTGCTTACTAGCCTGAGACAGGACCATAGACTGTAAAAATAATGGACAAAGCTTCTGTTACGTCACTCATAGGATTTCTGAAGAGCAGGTTTGAAGCTCAAATAAGGAGGCTATGGGTGTCGCCGTCTTGGCAGCACCTGACTCCACCTAACTCCCAGCTAGTCCAGAAATGGAGAAAGAGGTGGGGATAGTGAAGCCTGGTCACTGGAATCATACAGCTGGAACACGCCTACTAACCTCGATGCTAACAAGCCATCTATGCAAGCTAATCAATAAGCTACTGACTAAACTAAAAGAAGCCACTCCATAAGATACAGACCATAACCTCACTGGCCAGTTTACAAAAAAAGATAGCAATAGCAGCTACTGTTAGATGGTCAGTCTATGATGGTCACATAGCACAGTGTATTTGATATGAAACAACTGACCAAACCTGCAATTTAGTTACGAGATGTGTCTCTTGGTGAACGATTGACTATTGTTACACAAACCTTCATGTTGATTGGATATTATTTCTATGGCAAACTCCAAAATATAATTTTTTTTAGTCGCTCATGCTGTCAAATTGTCAGTCTGAGCCTAATTTACTGAAGTGGAGAGCCCAATAAATTTCATCAGCAGCAACATCAAAAATCTTGAAAGGTAAGTGCAAGCTAATAAAGCAAATTAAAGTAAATTACAGTTGTAGTAGTGTGTAAAAGTTATGTTTGCATGGAAAAGCTCTTAGATGAAAATAGGCAAGGCTCCATAAATTATTTACATAAATCCACCACCTATGGTGAACTTAGCTTGAGTTCTGAAGTAATGCCAGCTAGCAGCTAACAAGATGACACACACCGAGCTGTCACTCAAATTGGTCCCGCCCCAATTATGCATAAATGTATGACTCAATATCATTTAAACTGTTGAATTATATAAAAATTCACCCCCCCCACCCTCTGTACAGCTATCATGAAGGGGGAAATTAGCGATAGAGACCAGAACCGTTTTTTGTATCAGACTGTAAACAGGTTTGTTTTCACTGTAAAGTTGGAAATTTTAACTTGAAGGTCTATGGGAATTGACTCGCTTTTGGAACCAGCCTCAAGTGGCCATTCAAGTAACTGTAGATTTTAGCATTTCCACACTGGCTTCACTTTTCAGGACCAGAGGTTGCCGCTTGGATGGGACTGAGGTTAGATGACTTTGGCCATTTGGAAAAAAAACTATAAATCTCCATGATACAGGGACAACAAGGATAAGGTTACAGCCTATGTCACAATCTTTCATAAATAACACTGGGAGGGATGTACACTCTGTTGTCAAATTGTTATTGCTTTTCTGTTCGTGGTGAGCCAGATCATTACTTATGACTTGAAGTAAACATGCATGCTCAGACTTTTTTTTGTTTTGTTTTGTTTTTTTTCTGTATGGCAGACAATGTTTGCACAAGTATTGCACACAACTCAGAATAATAGCATGCTAAGCTAACATAACAAAGACCATAGACAATATTGCTGCTAACACTAACATATCTAATGTGGGGGATGCTAATGGACAAAGAACAGCTAGTCAAATAACTTAACCATAAATATCTTGGATACCCCTGACACAAAGTCTAGGCTGAAGACATATTTTTAGTTAAGCCTTTTGTTAATAGTTTTTTATTAGATAAAGGAGCAGATCTGGAGGGTCCTCAGGCATAGAGTATTTTGGTAAACTGGGATTTATGGATGCTGTCAACCCCCCACTCTCCCGCATTCTCTCGGGTTTGTTGATGGTGGAGTGGATGGCTGCTTTATATCCCAGGGCTTTTTCATGTCTGTATTACCTTCTGGCTCTCCCTTTTAGTTATGCTGTCATAGTTAGTCTTGCCGGAGTCCCTGCTTGCACTCAATGTAAAATGTGTACTGTTCTTAACCATTAGGTGACACTGGGCATACCTAACAGCCTGTCTCCCTCCCTATCTCTCCCTCTGTCTCTCTGTCAAGTTACATATCAATCCTGAGACACCAGTGATGCTGACCTCTTCTGCTCCTTGGACCTGTTTGGTCCATCCCAGTATCCTACGTCTGGCTGGGGTCTCATCACATTGCTCCTGTGGAGGATGGCTCCATATGGACAGTCAAAAGTTGCACTTGGAAGATGGCTCTGGGCACTTACAGTTTTGCTATGATAGCTGAGGACTACAATTGCCATGATAGCTTTAGGACTGCAGTTGTCATGAACAGTTTTGCACTCAAGTCTCCATCAATGAACAGCTGGTAACTTCAACAAAATACACTTCATGCTAAAACTACGTATAATGAATTTCCTGGTTACACAGTTGTACTTTGTGACTATATAGGACACAGTTATAGAAGAAAGTTATTTATAATCATGCTATCTGTTCTCACCCAAATGAGGATGGGTTTCCTTTTGAGTCTGGTTCCTCTCACGGTTTTTTCCTTATGTCATCTGGAAGAATTTTTCCTTGCCATTGTTGCCACAGGCTTGCTCATCAGTGATAAATTAAAGATAAATTAGGGATAAAATTAGCTCATGTGTAAAGTCTTTAGTTTTCTGTAAAGCTGATTTCCGACAATGTCTGTTGTTAAAAGCACTATACAAATAAACTTGACTTGACAAAGTGATGCAAACTTGGGTGGCAAACTAGTCAACAAAGCTAGACAGCAACCAATACAAGAGCAGTTATTACCAGTACAGATGTCTGAGTGTGCTGTAAAGCATTACACAGTTTTCACGGTGATGTAAAGCATTAATTACACAGTTCTGGCGAGGGGTCTTCTGGGCATGGCACCAGGGTTATATAGTGCTAGAACTGCCGAACTGAGTGCACAGACAAGATGGAAGGCAAGCCATTATCCTTATTACACATCAATATATCATCAAAATTATTTTGAAACTGATATTTTAAGTTAAAATTCCTACAGAAAGAGGCTTTTATTTATAGGCACACTGCTCCATGTAGCCTACAAAGAACAAGCTCTGTGCATGGAACAGCATATATCTACTGGGGTCTCCAAAAATCATCTAATTTAATTAAAAACATTTCTCATCTTTATAGAGTTGAAATAACTGCAAAGACTAACGTAAATTTAATAAAACATTATTAGGTAGGGGGCAGCATGGTGGTGTAGTGGTAAGCACTGTTGCCTCACAGCAAGAAGGTCCTGGGTTCGAGCCCAGTGGCTGACGGGGGCCTTTCTGTGTGGAGTTTGCATGTTCTCCCCGTGTCTGCGTGAGTTTCCTCCGGTTTCCCCCACAGTCCACAGGCATGCAGGTTAGGCTAACTGGTAGCTCTAAATTGACCGTAGGTGTGAATGTGAGTGTGAATAGTTGTTTGTCTCTATGTGTCAGTCCTGCGATGATCTGGCAACTTGTCCAGGGTGTACCCCACCTCTTGCCCATAGTCAGCTGGGATAGGATCCAGCTTGGATAAGTGGTTACGGATAATGGATGGATGGATATTTTATGGGAACCATGTTATCCAGTCCTGCCTGTTCATGGTTGGGCGGCCAGCAACTAAACTGGCTCACCCTACCTGTTTTGTTTTGCAGTTAGTGTAGGCGGGAGGGTAGACTCCCCACAGAACTAAAAATAATATCTGCAAAGGGTGGATGAGCTCCTTGTGAGCCAATAACCAGCTACCAAATCGCAACTCTCCAGCTCCTCCGTCGTCTCATCTCACATCTTGCCATGAAACCAAAGTGCCGGAGCAGCTAAGTGCCCTCGGACTGTGCACCCGGTACTGTATAACTTTTGCACACACTGTCTTCTGAATGAAATGCTCACTTATTTGGACATGGATTTGGAATGAGAAGCATTGATGCTCCTAAGAAAAGATACAATGATGCTCTAAAAGAATCTTTCAAGAGTGTGGGATTGTTGATTGGGCTACAGCACCGACTGATGGACTGCTCTGGAGGAGCATGGTCTGCAGTGGAGTTAAGACCTTTGAAACCAATAGATGGAAAGTGGAGGACGAGAGACACGAGACGAAAAGATGCTCAAGCCCTAAAACTGGCACAACCTACTGGGCAGATGCCTGAGTAGTCTTTCAGAGACCGCCATGCTCATGTCGAGCGGCAGTGGTGGTGGTGATGATGATTATATTATTAAACTCTGGAGACACCACTGTACCACTGCAACCAGATATTATTGTAATATTAAATCACAAAGGTTTTATAGATTCAGATTATTATTTATCATATTTCCCTTTGAAACAGTCTAAACAGCATCCGGAAATGGTATTTTCTTCCATGTTTAATTTTGATGAACTGTTTCATATGTACTTTATTACACCACTATTATGTTCACCTCAATATGACATAAAACAAGGAGAAATAACTAAGCAATAATATACTGGGAGAAATGCTGTTATAGATAAGTAAATAAATAATCAGTGCCTGGGTGGTGTGATGCAAGCCAGTGCAAAGTGGAGTCATTTTACCAACCCAGAAGTTGATTGTTTTCCAGCAACAGTATGAAATGAAATGTATTATTCCTCTTATACCACTTTTTTTTTTTTTTTAACTGAACAACGCATCATGCTTTTTATCTGTTTCTACTTCAATTTTCTTTCTTTTCTGTTCTCTTCTTGGAACCAGTGTTGTGCCAAGATTGATTGAGGAGAAATTTAAACAGTAGATTGGAACATCATTCCTCCAAAACCACAGTGCAGCATACAAGGGGCTTTTCAGGGTTACATAATGTGTAAACAGATCCATGGGTATAAGATGGGAACAAATGCAGCTCAGGATGATAAATACACACAGCTGAATGGTGAAATGTGCAGTACACAGAGCAGCATCGGAAACTGATTATGCAAAGCAGAATAAACTGATGATTTAAAATGGATTGCAGTTGTAAACTATTCACTGCAGCGATAGATGAGGTCAGTCAGAATGTATGCAATCTATCAAATAGATACGCAAGTGGTTCATGGCAAAGTTCCACCTTTCTCCATCATCCACTGTTATAAAAACGTTTTGCTTTTTTTCAGTGTATAATGTTGCGCAAGTTCAACAGTTATCAACATTTTGTGAAACGTCTGTGTAATTTCCTTCTAAGTGGAGCTGGTGCTGAATATTTTTCACAATATCCATGAACAATTTCATGGTTTTTGGCTTTGAATGTATAAATATTTTGAGGAAAAAGGTTTTAAAAATTGCATTGTGGTTTAAAATATGTCCACTCTAGTTTTATTCAGGAAGTTGTTTTGTGTATCATAATAACACACAAATTAACATGGTTCTATCTATCTATCTATCTATCTATCTATCTATCTATCTATCTATCTATCTATCTATCTATCTATCTATCTATCTA
>JAODLJ010000004.1:31785057-31801703 GCA_027576115.1 Cathorops melanopus
CCCTGTGCACACACAACACCTTCACCAATTGTGCTCCCCCCAATGCCTCGTCTTGCACCAGGCTTTGGTGGATTGAGATCTGATTACAGCCAGAGTCCACCAAAACCTGATACATATCCCCTTGGACACTCACCGGTATGCGATACGCTCCGGCCCGATTGAGGGCGGTTCCTGGCACGTCGGGGAACAACCGCGCCCACCTCCTTTGCCGAGCACTGATGCTGGAGGTGCCCCGGCTCCCCGCAGCGCCAGCAAACCGGCCTGGGCTCTCTCTCTGCGCCGGCGCTCTGGGGCTCACTCACCTGAGGGGGCGGAGAGACAGACAGGGAAGCGGGAAATGGGAGGGCACCGTGGGTGCAGCGGGCCGGCTGTGAGGGAGCCGGCCCCTGCCTCCACAGTGGGGGAACGGGGCGAGGACGAGACACAGAAGGGGGGGAAGAGAGAGAGGAGAGAAGCTAAGAGGGGATCTGTGATCCTGCCGTGGGAACAGCCGCCAAATGATCCTCCGCCAACTCAATGGCCTGATCCAGTGACTCCGGGCGATGGCACTGGACCCACTCTGCAGTCCCTTTGGGAAGTTGTGCGATGAACTGCTCCAGTGCCACCAGATTGACGAATCCCTCGGCGTCACGGTTGTCAGCCCTCAGCCATTGCCTGCAGGCGTCCCGGAGTTGCTGACCAAACGCGAACCGGCAGCCGACCTCCTCTACGCGCAGAGCGCGGAAGCGCTGTCGATGTTGTTCAGGGGTGCACCCCACACGCTGGAGGACGGCCCGGCGCAGGTCCGCGTAGACCAGCCGGCTGTCGGCGGGGAGCTGCAGCACGGCCAGCTGCACCTCGCCCATTAGCAGGGGGAAGAGGTGCGCCGCATCGCGCGTTGTTCCACCGGCCACCCCGAGGCCTCTGCTGCTTGTTCAAATAGCGTGAGGAAGGCCTTGGGGTCATCGTGTGGGCCCATCTTCGTGAGGGTGAGGTGAAGTGGGCTCGCAGCGGTGGAGATGATGGACCCCGCCGACATGAGGAGGTGCCGGAATGCCTGACGATCTTCCTGTTGCGCCAGCACCAGGGCCTTGAACCGTTGTTCTTGCTCCTTTCAGAGGGCGAGTAGCACCTGATGCTGGCTCTGTTGGGCCATAGTGAGGGCGTGGATCAGGTCTGCGAAGGGGGAGGACTCCATGGGGCTGTTCTCCTCTGTGCTCTGTTCCCGGGTTTCGGCACCACTGTAGAAATCAGAGCGGGTGGGTGGAGCACAGAAATACGGCAGGCCAGGACTGAGTTCCAAAAACTCTTTTTATTTGCACTTTTCAGTAGCAAAAACACACTCTCCCAGCCACACGCGTATACACACAAGTCCTCTGGTTGGGGAGAGAGCTCTCTTCCTTTGCTCTCTCTCTCCTTATATAGGGCGCAGTCACTGGGGAAGACACACAAACACAGGTTAACCCTGTAGCATCCACAGTTGCAGATATGCAACAAGCCCTGCCATTCAAAAAAGCTTGTTGCATATCTGCGACTGTGGGTGCTACAGGGTTAACTGGTATTTGTGGATATAACTCTGTATTGTAGTGCTTGACAAAGGTTTTCCAATGTAATCCTGAGCCCATATGGTTATATCAGCTATAGATGAATGACAGTTCTTGATGAAGTGCTATCTGAGGGATCGGAGATCATGGGTGTTCAATTTAGGCTTTCACCCTTGCCCTTCATGCACTGAAATTCCTCCAGATTCTTTGAATTGTTTAGTGATATTATGCACCATAGAAGGTGAAATATCCAAATCCCTTTGTATCTTATTTTTGAGGAATGTTGTTTTTAAACATTTTCAATAATATTCTCAAACATTTGTTGACAAACTGGAGATCATTGGCCCATGATTTTTCCTCATAAACTAGGCCAGCCCTGGATGCATATTTTGTACCAAATCATAATTACAGTTACCTGTTGACATCACCTGTTTCAAATCTCATCATTATTTAATTGTTTACCTCATTACTCACCCTAAATTGCCCCATCTCAACTTTTTTTTGGAATGGGTTGCAGAACCACAGGAATGGATGTATATTAACAAATGAAATGAAGTTGACGAAAATTAAGTTGATGGCCCTGCGATGGATTCGCTACCCCTCCAGTGTGTACCCCGCCTCTTGCCCGATGTCAGCTGAGATTGGTTCCAGCTTCCCCACAACCCACAATGTGTAAAGAAAATGAATGAAATTGACCAGACAAAACATGAAATATCTTGGGTTCATACTGTCAGCAATGAAATACAAGTCAAAGTAAATTTAGAAATCACAGCTTTCTTTTTTTATTTGCATTTTACATACTGTCCCAACTTTTTCTGATTTGAGGTTCTAGATATGAAACACATAGCACAAAAAAGAGCAGAACTGGGACTTTTAAATGATGCTTTTCACATTTGTAGAGTATTTGTACATACTGAAGTCATTTCAAACATCTGCGAAGTAACATCTTTACTAATTTCTTCACCTATTTTCACACTCCTGTTTCTCGATGGATAAGTCACAAAGTCCCTATTGCTATCACAACAAACCACATATCAAAATAAACAGCAGAACTTACCCTTGCTGATGACATTAGTTGTTTCTCTGTACAACAAAGTGTTTCAAGTAATTCAGTCTTGAATTTGCAGTGAATAAAACAATCACATTTATTTCCAGTCGGGTACCTTTAGTTTACCCAAATGGTGTTGCTTAACATTGTGATTCAGTTTCTCCTGGTAGGGTCCCTTTTCTTTATCTTTTTCCTTCTCCAAAAATCCAACATATCCAACACAAAATGGTAACCGCAAAGCCACATTTTGGTGCCTGGTTTCCAGGTGTTTCTATGAATTGCAGCAAGAAATATTCTCTTTTCTTTAACTTTATTTAGTCTATAAAAAGATAACTCTGATTTCTTGTTGAATCTATTTGTACAGTCAATCACAAAAACAGCTCTTTCCCTTTTTAGATGTGTTGGGTTTTTTTGTTTTTTATGGTTTTGTGTGTGTGTGTTTTCACTGCATTTTTGTATATTTGTATCTGAAAGCTAACTCTGCCTCTCAGTGGATCTAACAGTACAGTGACGTCCACATATGGTGACATTATGTGCACTTTTTCATCGTCTCATTTTGAACTGACATCAGACTGGATTCGACAGTGACTCAGTATTGCTTCTTGAGGTAGAAAGTGGTATTACGAGATGGACAATGCATCCTGTCTAGGTGCCAGCTGGTTAGCATGCTAACTTCAGGGGATATCTCTGCAACACAATACATAGACATCTTTGTCATAACGTCAATGCTGTTATTTCTTCACATTCTCTTGATAGTTTTGGTTAATTCTTTGAAAGTTTTAAACTTAACTTCTTATAAATTCTTACACATAGCATCTTTAAGGGTTCTAAATATTGTAATGTAAACATTTACACTAAAACAACTTATATCTAGATTTTATAAGAAGGCAGTTTTTTTTTTCTTTAAGCAGGCTGTGTCTCATATTATATTGAAAATACAATAGATAATGACACAGTAAATAAAACACTTAAAACAAAAAAGTTCAATATTGAAGCATTAAGGGTTTGGTTGTCCCTGGGGTTCTGTGTAGAATCCTATAACCTTGAAGGGGTTTTTTTTCCCCAAAATACTTGCTTGAATTTGTGCTTTAGGTTGAAACTTTGTGTCCTCTAAAAGCCATAAGTCTATAATAGGCTTTACATCCTCTAACACACACACATACACACACACTGACATCACTATCGTTGAATGATTGGAGTCGACAAACCCAGTGTGCCGTTTCAATTTCATTAAAAGACACAATATATTCAGAGTGCACTTTATCACCTTTTTATTGTCTCTTTAATTCATTGCTCCATTCCTCTTGGTGCCAGTCATAACTTTTCTGGCAATGAGTGAGGGTCTCTGCATCTTGCCATGTGCTACAGGTCTAAATGAATGGATAATAAGGCTTTGATTTGGGTGGCAGGGTGAGCCAGAGACAAATCTATTACTCTACTGCCATTTTCCTAAGTGTTTGCACCCCGCCATGACCCTGCCACTTTATCTGTTGGTTTTTATTTTCAGAGTGCATGCTGTCCATATGTTACTCTAATAGTTGCTATAATTCTTGGCCAATAGAACTCGTGCTTTAATGGTCCTGAAAAAAAAAAACAGAGGAGACAAGAATGCGTTTTAATAAAACCCCCCCTTTAGGCAATAAACTAATGGGCTGACACTGATGTATTTGCATAGAGATGAATTATACAGGGCCGCCTTGACGTGACTTTTAAAATATGATTGAGGAGGTTATTATTGCTGCACTCTGATACATGTTAACAGGTTATTTTAGCATGGCTATTGTTAATAAAATTCCAAATAAAAGGCTGGGGACGATGAGAGCAGGGTTTTTTTCTTTAACATGGTCACATTCATCTACTAAAGGTGGTCATTTTGTCATTATTTCTCCAACCTGATCCCCTGCAAACCCTGGCTCTAAATGATCTTGATTTAAAAAAAAAAAATGTACTGATTCTGTTTTTATCTTTTCACTGCTTAAAAAAAAATAGAGTTTACACTATTTTACCGGTATCTTTTCACCCAAATGTAGTCAATCAGCCAATAAATTTTTGGTGTATGGGTTTGCTTCTTTAGATTTCCATTTGTGCTATGAGGCTATGTTGCTAATTAGTAAGTCTATCTCATCAAACACTTTTGCCTTGAACTGTTTCAAATGACTTTAAGCTGTATTATCCTGTTTACGTAAACAACTGTGTAAAATAACAGCAAAGGTCTTTGGCCATATTTAAAGATAACTTGAAATCTAAACTGAATTTTTTTTTACATTGTTAGCTTGTGTCCATGGTCAGATTTTGTTTTATTCATCTGTACTAATCACAGTTCTTATTAGTTTGTAATTTCTAAAGTGTAACAGCATTTTCATCTCTAAAAGGCTACTGATTTTGACTACATCACTGTAGGATTGCAGGTTTTTGACTACATCACTGCAGAATTATCAATCATTTCATGTCATGTTTCATGCTCCCCTCCCCACACCACAGAACTACAGTTGAAGGGAAATGTAGAGGTGCTCATAGGAGTGTGTTAAATTTAAGTCACCATCTCCATTCTGTCAGTCATAGCACAGTTTTATTCAGTGTTTTTCACAGAGCAATTAAGTTTCACCCGATACATATCACAAAGTAAAATATGTTTGAATTTTTACATTTTAATTTTCTATTCACACCTCCTAACTACCAGGGGCTGTGCTTCTACACCTGAATACCATCTTTCAGCACCTGCATGCCTAGAAACCTGCCTTAGATCTTTAACACTACAAGACATGGTGACCACATTAAACTATAAAATGCCTTTAGTAATAGTTAACTTTTGAGCTATCTGTGTAACAGTGTGTGGCTGTGATCAGAGCTAAAATTAAATCTGTCCACCAAAGTTGCCAATAGTCTGATATTAACTTGATAAGTTTTTCAGCTAGCTACTAGTGTTGGACTGATCTGTGCGATACTTACATTGCATTGAAGCTGATTATAGTGTCTCTCATCATGCAAGGCCATCTGAGAATCATGGTGTATGAGACAATGTGGTAGATAATTCTACATTCATAATGCTGATGGATTAGTGTTTTCCACAAACTCACATAAACACTATATGGACAAATGTATGTGGACACCTGACCATCATCGCATATGTGCTTGTCGAGCTTCTCATTACAAAGTTGATTTCCCCCCCCCAGGCGGCTGTAACAGCCAAGCTTTTGGAAAGGCTTTCCACTTGACATTGGAGTATGGCTGTTTGAATTTCCAATTCAGCCACAAAAGCACTAGATAGGTCAGTTATTAAAGTGAGGTAAGAAGGCCTGGCACACAGTCAGCATTCCAATTCATCACAAAGTTGTTTAGTGAGGTTGAGGTCTGGGCTCTGTGCAGGCCACTAAAGTTTTTCCAACTATGTCTTTCTGGAGATCACTTTGTGCACAGCAGCATTGTCATTTTAGAACAGGAGCTCTTACTGGTGAGTAGCAGGATTGCCAACCCTGTTCAGTACATTTGGGGTATTATTCTTCAGTAAGGCATAAAGCGTTTAAAGAGAAACATAAAAAAGAATTCAATGGTGTGGCAGCGGGGGTGTGGTTGAGCATTGGCTGTGAACGACAAGTCAGGTTGAACCAGTAGGTAACATGTGATGAGGTACACCTGTGTCTAATTACTGGCTGTCTATTAACCTGTGTCTCTGTGTATCTTTCAGACAGCCAGGAATGAGAGAGAGAACTGTGACACCCCGGCGCGTGTGTGTAGTGTGTTTATGTTCTGTTATCAGTCACTGAAAAGTGTGAATAATAAAAACACCTTTTCTGAAGCCTGCTCCCAGTTCGCCTGTTTCCCAAAGTCAGAGAGTGGTTACACTGGTGCCAAAACCAGGACTGAGGAACGAACATCGCTATGGAGTCCAAACCAGTCAGAGAGCTGCTCCAAACGCTCACCAACAACCTCCAGCACCAGCAGCACACCTTCATCGCGCTGTCAGTAGATCAGGGGTGGCACTTCCGGGACCTGCTCAAAACCCAGGTAGAAAACTGACAGGTGATCTGGAGCTGGATCCAGTCAATGGGTGCTCCAATGGTCATCCCTGCGGCCAGTGTGCCTGTCCAGCTGGTCAAGATGGGGCTGCAGGATGACCCAGAAGCCTTCCTCAAGCTGTTCAAGCATGTCACAGAGGCAAGCTTGTGGCCAACCTCACAGTGGGTGGCCCGCCTATTGCTGCTCCTGTCGGGGGAAGCCCAGCTCGCAGCTCGGCAGCTCCCAGCCACCAGCATGCTGGAGTACCCCAACCTGAAGCAAGCCATCCTACAGCAGATCAGCTGCAGCCCAAAAGATCAGTGCCATCACTTCAGTTCGCTGGCATACGGTGAAGTGGGCCAGCCGTTTGCGTTTGCGCAACATCTCTGGGATGCCTGCTGACAGTGGCTGCTGGCAGGCAAGTGTGATGTCGAGATGATCCTTGAGTGAGTGATACTGGAGCAGTTGGTCGCCCACCTGCTGAGTGAGAAGTCCACATGGATCCAGTTTCACCGAGCGGCATCACTGGAGGAGGCGGTCTGGCTGGCTGAGGACCACCTGACAGCATTTCCTGGAGCAGACACCCCCACAACTTCCCCTCTGCTCTCTCTCTCTCTCACTTTTGCTTTCTCCCCCCTCTCTCCCCCTCTCTCTCGCCTTCTCTCTCCTCATCCTTCCCTTACCCCAGCCCCACAGAAACAGGGGCCAATTCCCCCAAAACCCGCTCCCCACACTTGTGTCTGTCCTCATGTGTCTTCTCTCCCTTCTCGTTCTGTGTCCATGCCACCATTAACCCCCTCTCTCTCTTCACAGGTGAACTCATCTA
Source organism: Cathorops melanopus (assembly GCA_027576115.1). Taxonomy (NCBI): domain Eukaryota; kingdom Metazoa; phylum Chordata; class Actinopteri; order Siluriformes; family Ariidae; genus Cathorops; species Cathorops melanopus. Next base: position 31,792,451 of record JAODLJ010000004.1, read on the forward strand.
TGCCCACCAGAACTGAGACCAAGCCCAGGCAGGTCTGTTGGTGCGGAGGGAAGGCGGGGAATCAGCGTTTCTGTGAGGAAGCAGGGCTACTGATTCACATCCTCAACACACTACAGGTTTCCCCTGATTGAGCATGGGAGTACAGGATAGTTGTGAGTATTCAAGGGGGTACACATTAGGCTTTGGTGGATTCTGGTTGTAATCAGACTTCCATGCATCTAAGCCTGATTCAATGTGAAACACTGGGAAATGCACAATTGCTGAAGATCAGGTGTGTGCACTGTGGCATATACAAATATCCACTAACGCCCATCACTATTCTCTTCCAGGGAGAAAAGCATAGTGTAGCGGTGGCAGTTAGTCAGAGTCTCACCCACCCACTGATCCTGGGAACAGATTGGCCGGGTTTAAAACATTAATGAAACAGTTATTAGTGGGTGGGTCCTGCAGTAGCATGTCACAGGGGAATCCTGCTGCAATGTTAGCTGGGGAGATGGTCCCAGGGCCGTCTGCGTCAGTTCCACATCATGATGCTACAGATAGGGGAGCGAGCTCTCCTCCCTCTCTGGGGAACTCCTTAGGGGATTTCTCATTGGAGCAGGCATGTGACAAGTCTCTGAGACATGCTTTTGACCAAGTGAAAATAATTGATGGCCAAATCCTCCAACCTAACATTGTGCTCTCCTTCCCATATTTTCGTATTATTAAGGATAGACTATACTGAGTGATGCAGGACACTCAAACTATAGAAGAGATGACACAGTTGTTGGTCCCAAAGACCTGTAGAGAACTTTTATTCCATGTGGCTCATCATAATCCTATGGCTGGGCATTTGGGGCAGGATAAAGCACTAAATCATCTCATGGCCTGTTTCTGTTGGCCAGGGATTTGCACCGATGTCCGCAAGTGATGTGCGGCTTGTTACAAATGCCAGCTGGAGAATCCAGCGGCCACACCAAAAATGTCATTGTGCCCACTACCATTAATTGAGATGCCCTTCGAAATAATTGATATAGATCTCATCAGGCCATTAAATCGATCTGTATGTGGGTATTGCTTTGTGTTAGTCATAGTGGATTATGCAATGTGATATCTGGAAGCAGTGCCTCTTCGCAATATCTCAGCACGCAGTGTTGCGGAGGCATTCTTCCATGTTATCTCCTGAATCAGGATTCTGAAAGAAATCCTGACTGATCAAGGCACTACTTTTATGTGACGCACACTGCATAAATTGTAAGACTTATTGCCAATTAAATTGATTTGTACTAGTGTTTATCTTCCGCAAACAGACAGGCTGGACAGACAATTTAACCAAACACTTAAAAACATGATTCGTAAGTTTGTTCACGAGGACACTAAAAACTGGGACAGGTGGCTAGACCCTCTGTTGTTTGCAGTGCATGAGGTCCCACAAGCCTCCACCGGGTTTTCCCCATTTGAATTGGTGTAGGGGCGCAAGCCCCATGGTGTCTTAGACATCATTCGAGAAAATTGGGAGGAGGGGCCTTCTCAAAGCAAAAGTGAAATTCAATACATTCTTGACCTGAGAGCAAAACTCCATGCACTGAATCGCATAACCCAGGAGAATTTGCTACAGGTCCAAGAACAGCAATCTCACCTGTACAACAGAGGATCGCCGGTAAGGGAATTTGCACCAGGAGATAAAGTCCTCATTTTACTACCCACCTCAAGTTCAAAATTACTCGCCAAGTGGCAAGGGCCCTTTGAGGTCATATGGCCTCATACAATTGGGGAGGTCGACTATGAGGTAAAACATCCAGATAGAGGTGACACATGTCAAATTTACCACCTCAATCTCCTGAAACCATGAAGAGAGGAGGTCCCTGTGGCTCTGGTGATGGTAGTTCCGGAGAGGGTGGAGCTGGGACTGGAGGTAAGTCTAAAAAGTGCAGCCCAATTCAACCCAGTCCCCTGTGGAGACCACCTCTCACCGTCCCAGAGAGCACAGGTGACTAGGTTGCAGGAGGAATCCTGCAATGTGTTCTTGCCCCTCCCTGGTTGCACTGACCACATTGAGACTCCCTCAGGGGTGGTGGTGCACAGCCGCCCATATCAGCTCCCCGAACACAAGAAAAATGTGGCAGCCTAGTGGTCTTGGTTCTCAAGATTGACAGGTCGGTCCGGTTCTGTGTAGACTACAGAAAAGTCAATGTGATGTCTACATTTGACGCATATCTGATGCCTCACATTGATGAACTGCTCGATTGGTTAAGCACGACTCAGTTTTACTCGACACTAGATTTAACAAAGGGATATTGGAAGATCCCCTTGACTCCATTATCCCATGAGAAAACGGCCTTTTTCACTCTGTTTGGTTTACACCAGTTTGTCACCCTTCCTTTTGGGTTGTTTGGGGCTACAGTGATGTTTCAGTGTCTCATCGACCAAATTCTTTGTCCCCACAATGCTTTTGTGGTGGCCTACTGAGATGACATAATCATTTATAGTATTGATTGGGAGCGGCATTTACAGCATCTTAGGGCGATCCTGAGGTTGCTGAGGCATGCTGGGCTCCCAGCAAACCTGAAAAAGAGTATAGTTGGACAGGTGGAAGTAAGGTATCTGGACTTCCACTATGGTCATGGGCAGGTGCATCCCCAAATTGATAAGACTGCAGCAATTGTGGCCTGCCCAAGACCTAAGACCAAAAAGGGGGTGAGGCAGTTCCTGGGGCTGGCTGGCTATTATAGGTGGTTTGTGCTTAACTTTTTGGACATCACCAACCTGCTGACTGACCTCACTTAAAAGGGGGTGCCAGATCCAGTCCAGTGGACGGAGCCATGCAAACAGGCTTTTGCTCAGGTAAGGGCGGTTTTGTGTGGGGGGCCTGCTGTTGCATTCTCATGACTTTTCTCTCCATTTTGTTTTGTTTTACAGACTGACAGAGGGCTGGGGACCATTTTGTCCCAGGTGGTGGAAGGGGAGGAGCATCCGGTGCTTTACATCAGCCACAAGCTCTCCATGCAAGAGTCAAAGTACAGTGTAACAGTTCTCAGGCTTTGGGAAACAGAGGAACAGGAAGCAGGCTTCAGAAAAGGTGAGCTCTTTTATTTTTGCACACTTTTCAGTGACAATACACAAAACGAATACATACACGATGGGGTGTCACACCTCTCTTTCTCGTTCCTGACTGTCTGCAAGACACACAGAGACACAAGTTAATGGACAGCCAGCAATTTGACACAGGTGCACCTCATCACATGTTACCTGCTGGTTCAACCTCCCTCCTTGCCATTCACAGCCAATGTTTGACCACGCCCCCACTGCCACATACAGCAACATAGAAAAGGAGTGTCTGGCCATCAAGTGGGCAGTCCTCACTCTCTGGTACTACCTGCTAGGATGCCCATTCACCTTCTGTTCCAAACATACCCCACTCCAGGGGTTCCACCACATGGAGGATGCCAACGCATGGATCACTGGTTGGTATCTGGTACCTTTAAATTCAAAGTGGTCCACAGGCCAGGAGCACAGATGGTGGAGGTGGATTACTTCTCCTGCTGGGGGGGAGTCAGCCACAGGCTGGATGGCTCCTGGCCTGATTCAGGCGGTGGGGGTGTATGTGGCAGCAGGGGTGTGGTCAAGCGTCGGCTGTGAACAGCGACGAGTCAGGTTGAACCAGCAGGTAACATGTGATGAGTTGCACCTGTGTCTAATTACTGGCTGTCTATTAATCTGTGTCTCTGTGTGTATCTTTCAGACAGCCAGGAATGAAAGATAGAACTGTGACACCCTGTTGTGTGTGTGTGTGTGTGTGTGTGTGTGTGTGTTTATGTTCCATTATCAGTCACTGAAATGTGTGAATAATAAAAAGAACACACCTGTTCTGAAGCCTGCTCCCAGTTCCTCTGTTTCCCAAAGTCTTAGAGTTGTTACAAATGGAGACAAACAACATCTAAGTTGTTGTGACCCAGCTCATCACTGGGTTAGCCACACAGGTCTCATTAGCCCTATACTCTCAGAAAATAAAGTGCATTACTGTACCTTTAGGGGTACAATAGCTTATCCCTGGGGCAGTACCCTCAAAGGTATTTATTTGTACCCTTTATGCACTGCTTGGGAACATATATGTACCTTTTTGGCCCTAAAAAGACACACAGTTACCTTGAGGTCCAATAATGAGCCCTAGGGGGCACATTAGTGTAGACTGTACCTTGGGGGACAGAAATGGACTCCTAATGTACCCCTATTTCTGACAGTGTAGGTATACACTAGATCAGGGGTCTTCAGTCTTAACTCCAAAGGGCAGGTGTGAATAAACAAGTGAAATCAGGTGTGGAATCATCTTGGTTGAAATGAAAGCCTACAGCCACACCAGCATTTAAGCCTTGAAAACCCCTGCACTAGATGGTCAGAACCACACTCTCAGACATCTAGCAGGCAGAGGAAACCCCCCACTCTCCCAATACTGAATAATCCAGTACAGCATGGCCATGATGGTCAGAGGCTACTGATGGGACCTCTCACAGTTGAAAAACATACCTCAGTGGGCCAATGGGTCCTGTCAACAATATCACAGGCTTCAGTTTTTCCAGTGGCCCTCAACCATTTTGGGGCTCAGGTCAATTGCAGGTCCAGTCAAATTTAGTTTAATTTGATCTTTTGATATTCTAATTAATTTAATAAACAGCAGTAGACCCTGTTTTTGTTTTTTTTTTGAACAAGGGGTTCTAGTCAAAAACCACAGACAAAGACATGTACTTGACTCAGTGAAAGGGCCATGGGCCTTAAGCTTCTAAAGGAACAAAGCTCTCCAGAAAGGAGTCCACCTAGGCAATGTTCCCATGGATTGAGCCAGTTATCACAGATGCCTCCCTGGTGGAAAGCAGTGTAGTTATACAGAGGGTAAATGGGGGTCCCTATTTCATGATGGAACATATCTGATACTGCCAATAGTGCACAGAGTTCAGAAGGCAAGCCACAGAGTACCTTTTTGGGACTTCAAAATGTTAATCTCATTGACAGAGTGGTCAACTTGGAGACTTCCCCATTAATAAGATTTGCTGACTCAGATGGATGGAACAATCTAGTACCCTCAAGCAGAACAACTGTACCTTTGTATATGGCCCCTCAGAGAGAAGCAAAGTCCATAGATTGCAATCTAGCAGTCGTCTTCTTCTTCTTCTTCTTCTTAAAAAATGCTACAAACAAGGTGTTCATGAATTGGTTGTAACATTTCTGAAAGGAGAGAAATGCCACCACTAGTTGCACTCTCCCAAATGTCCAGCTTGGGACCTCACACTTTATTAGTCCAAACAAGATGTCAAATTGAAATAAGTTTCTCTAAATATGACATTCTAATTACTGGTTACCTCACCAGGGAGAGAAGGCAGGCCACAAACCTTGTCAATAAGTCTGCCATGTATACAGTGGTGGCCAATTGATATGGCCAAATCCAAACCCTGTGGCCAAATCCAGGGTTTTTACCTAAGCTCGTATCGACTACCTTTTGTTTAAACAGTCCTTGCTATGCCTGGTATGTGAACCAAATGGTGTGATTCAGGTATCACACTGGCTGTTTTTTTCTGTTATGGTGGAACGTTTGTCTGTCCCACACTCCCATATTTAGGCAGAGGCTGAGTAAATGCTTATCTTGGGTTATTTACCACAATTGTATTGTGCATCTGGATCTGTTTGTAAGCCACTAGGAGTGTTCACTCTGACAGGGGAAGAGAGTATCATTAGAGAAGATTAGGAGAGATTATAAGCACCAGTGTGCTCATCCCACTATGGGTGCCCCAAGCATCAGCGTACAGAGATAAGAGCCACAGACATCACTGCAAATATTCCCTGCACACACACACACACACACACCAGCCCCAGCACTTGTGATTGACAACCTCATCACCTGCATCTCACCCTTACCTCCACTTCTACCCACATCACCGCCTCCCCATGACCTGCTGCATACACAAATGATTAACCAACTCCTTCATTTGCTTAACAGATTAGGTGAACAGTATTTAATTAAGTTCTTACAGCTTTTGCTCATGCTCATTATTGTTTAACACTTCAGGGGCAAACACGTGACATTCTTTATACAAAAAGAGCATTCTGTATTTATAAGTGTGTAGAAATAATTAAAAGGAAAAAAGTGGAAAATCATTTAGTGATGGTGTAAAGTTGTGAAGTTTCATTTATATTTTTAATAATGTCAGTCTTTACAGCAGTCATTGTGCATTTTGTTGTTTTAGCTAGTCACATCTGATGTTTTTCTTCAGTCACTGTGCACAGTCCCATTTCAATGTTTCCAGCTGTGGACTTGATATATTTTAAATCAAAAGTCTCAAAGGAATAGTGTGTTTACAGTGGAAATTCAATGAGATGTAGTCAGAGCATGCAGTTAGCAAAATTAAGGTAAAATATGGCACTGATGGGTAACTGATAGTTTACCAGTTTCTGTAATAGGTAAACCTGTGGTGATGAGTATAAACAGAAGTGTGTGTATAAGCGTTTATCATCCCACTGATTAATATCTGTTTGTGAATTTTGTATAGTTTTGACATTGAATTTGTGTAATAAAAAGGTTCAATAGTAATGAAACAAACAGCTGGGGGGGGGTCAAAATAAATGTGAAGAAGAAAATGCTGTGTGTTTTTAAAATGCTAACATTTTGTTAAATTTGCATGCAACATAATTGATTAATATCAAGTTCTTCAGGACAGAAAACAGACAGTAATGAATTATTGCATGCTTCTTTAAACAAGACAAAATAATTAGTAAAAAAAAAAAGATGGTAGGGCCGCTGTTACTGGATAATAACACTGGGATGGTTTGATGTGGCCCAATGAAAAGTTAATTATTTTACTATAACTGTACTTTCTGGGATGTTTTATTGCTTGTAGTACCATAGCAATTTCCCAACAAGATGAACATCATAATTTTTATCCATTTATACTTGCATTTAATGCTGTGGAACATCCTCAAAACATTTGACGCTGTTATCACTTACGTTATAGCAACTATAAAACAGTCATTCGCTCACCAGCCTCTCCTTTTCTCTCTTGAAGTAATACAAATGAAGCTGGTCATGTTACAGAGAAACCAAAAAGTGTCAACTCATCTGTTATAAAGACTTTCGCATGTTGGGAAACTTAAAGTTACTGTTACAAAGAACTGATGCTGAAAACTCTTTCCATAAATATTACAATACAATACAATGTGTTACAACCTGCATACAGCTCTGCATCCATCTCAACACCTGTTATTGTTATTTGAATTACTCATGAACTCATCACTACATACAACCCCAAATAAGGAAAAGTTGGGACAGTATGTTGAAATTGGAATTAAATTTTAAAATAATGATTTGTAAATAATACTTGAGAGTGCACTCAATACAACAGTACATTATTTGATGTTTTACCTCATAAATTTTATTGTTCTTCTTTTTTTTTTAAACCCTATATCAATTTTGACTTTTGCAACACATTTCAAAAAAAGTTGGGACAGTAAAGAATTTAGCACATTACAATGTTGTCATTCCTTCTCACAACACTTAAAAGATGTTTAGGAACTGAAGACACCAAGTGATGAAGCATGTTATTTTGTCCTATTCTTGCTGCAAAGAGGTGTGCAACAGTATGGGGTCAACAGTCATATTTTTCATTTCAAAATTCACCACACATTCTCTATTGGAGACAGAGGGGACAGGCACCCTCTTCTTCTGCAGCCATGCCTTTCTAACATGTGCAGAATGTACTTTTGCCTTTTTTTTAATATCCCTGGAATAATGTTGTCTTGAAGGCAGCATATGTTGCTCCAAAATCTCAATGTACTTTTCTGCATTAATGCTGCCATCGCAGAAGTGTAAGTTATCTTTGCCAAGGGCACTGACACAACCCCATACCATGACCCTGGCTTTTGGACTTGTTGCTAGTAACAGTCTGAATGGTCCTTTTCATCTTTGGTCCTGAGCACACAGCATCCATTTCTTACAAAAAAGACCAGGGATACTGATTCGTCTGACCACAATACATGTTTCCATTGTGTGACGGTCCATCCCAGATGCCTCTGAGCCCAGGGAAGTTGAGTCCAGTCACACTTCAGGACGCAGTTAACATAGGGCTGCTTTTTTGCACAGTTAAGTTTTAACTGGCATTTGTGGATGTAACTCCATATTATAGTGCTTGACAAAGGTTTGTCAAGTAATCCCAAGCCCATGTGGTTATATCAGCTAGAGATGAATGATGGGTTTCCAGATTCTTTGAATTGTTTAATGACATTATGCACTGTAGAGGGCGAAATATCCAAGTCCCTTTGTATTTTATTTTTGAGGAACATTGCTTTTAAACATTTCAATCATTTTCTCACACAGTTGTTGAAAAACTGGAGATCCTTGGCCCATCTTTGTTCCTCAAGAACTAGGCTTTTCCTGGATACTGATTTTGTACCAAATCATGATTATAATGATCTGTTGACATCACTTGTTTCAAATCATGTCATTGTTTAATTGGTTTACCTCATTACTAGCCATAAATCGTCCCTGTTCTAACTTTTTTGGAATGTGTTGCAGACCTGAAATGCAGGAATGGATGTATATTAAAAAATGAAATGAAGTTGACCAACAAAACATGAAATATCTTGCGTTCATACTATCTGCAATGAAATATAAGTTAAAGTAAATTTAGAAATCACTGATTTTATTTTATTTTATTTTATTTTATTTGCATTTTTCCATACCATCCCAATTTTTTTTTTTCTGATTTGGGGTTGTAAATAAATGTCTCCTTACAGAAAATTTCACCATAATTTCACCTGTAATTTGCACCTAGCACTACCGTCAAAGCTGGTGTTATACAAAATTAATCATCTCTTCTGACCAACCAGAATCCTGAATTCAATAGTGCTGGTAAAAATCATCAATAATAAATCTAATTAATTTATTTTTATTTTAATCAATTTAAGGACAGGGAATTTAGTGCATTCTGGTGTGCCAGTGTGGCAGACTGGCCACCAAATGTGAAAAACAACTAAGCTACTTTTCAAGTTCATTTCAAGTCCCGAATGATGTGCTAGGAAAGTAAAGTGTGTACCACATGACACTTCTTGCCTTTGACAGTCTCAGGTTGCTCTATTTTTTTTTTATTTTAAGAGGCAGAGTCATCAAAGGCTGGGGTTTAAATGTAAAAGTAAAAAATGGACAAAACAGCTATAAACAAAATGTAGGGCGACTTTAGGTTATAAAATGATGTTAATCTGAGTTTCCTTATGGTTCATTTACTTCAAAATA
>JAODLJ010000004.1:32240742-32252270 GCA_027576115.1 Cathorops melanopus
CACCTCATTATGTAGGCACTTTCACTTTCAGCACTGGAACTGGCAGAAGTGGGTGACATATTACGCCATATGCACTGTGTGCAGTGAGTGCGCAGCAGCCAGAAATTTGTTAGGGTTAACTTCCAAAACTAAGTTGCTCCTTTTCTGGTTCTAGAACCTTTTAGAACCTTTTCTGGGTCTAACAGTACCAAGACTCTTTCTATTTTGTGCTACAACATTAGGAAGGGGTCAGCACGCAATTACCATTATTGATTTTTACTAAAATCACTGTATCTCTGCAGCCGTAAAAGATTTTTTTCAAAATTCCAAAAGCTATGTTCTTCTTAGTGTCAGTAATGCTGTTGAGAGCACCAGTCCAAACCCAACTATAAACATGGCTGCTCAGAACTACAACACCCATGAACCACAGCGCCCTCTATCACCAGTTTATTAAATACACCTGTCATTCATTTCCTGGTTCATCAGCCCCTGCTATATAAACGCCTCTCCCACTCTCACTCAATGCAAAGTATCGTTTAGTGTTCATTCCTGTCATACCAAGCCTTTATTCTACTTTCTTGTGTTCTTGACCCTCGCTCTTGTCTCTTTCTCGTTATTCTCTAGCTCTTTCCGCATTGCCCCGTCTACCGATCAATCGACCCTTGCCTGCCCCAAGACCTTGATTCTAGTCTCACATTTTGGCTTTGTTTCCAGTTTGCTTTCCCCGCTCTCCTCTGCACATACATCCGTAAGTGCCTGCACCCTGACAGGATACTTTGCCTCGATGGATGCAGCAGAGGAGGCAAGGCAAACTGTTCTGAGCACTCAGGGGCGCCTCTTGTGGGAACATCAGCAGATGCTCGCCGATCTCAACACCAAGATGGCTCAGCTAGCTGCCGTGATGTCGCAGGCCCCCCCAACACGCCTCGAAATCCCCCCAAGTTCTGCGCTTTCACTTGCATGCCTGGAGAAATACGCTGGGGATGCACGTAGCTGTAAGGGATTTTTGCTTCAGTGCTACATGCACTTCTCTACGATCCAACACATTTCTGAGGAATATAAGATCACAAGGTTTCTTTTGTTCTTGACCAGCAAGGTGATGCAGTGGGCCAGCACAGTGTGGAGGAGTGGAGGGGAGCACACAACCTCGTATGATTGTTTCCTCACACTATTCAAGTGTGTGTTTGATCATGAACCTGAGGGAACTGAGGTTGGTGAGAGCCTATTGACCATCATACAGGGTTCTAGGAGAGTCGCCAACAATGCCCTAGCTTTCCAAATTCTCACAGCAGCCAGCGGATGGACCGAGTCGGCTCTAAAAGCTGTTTTCCACCAGGGGCGTCGCCCTGCTGTATTGAGTGAGCTGGTGTGCCGTGATGAACATTTTCACCTTAGACGCCCTGATTGAGCTTGCAATTTGGCTGGACCATCTACTATCCAGTCGCCCGTCACTCAAGGAGGAGGCCGCGCCCACTTCAACCACTGACGTTCCCACACCCATGAAGGTCTCACAAACTCGTCTGAAATGCTCAGAATGAGATCAGAGGAGGAGAGAGGGCCTATATTTCTTCTGTGGGAGTGCCAACCATCAGATTATTCAGTGTCCAGTCCACCCACCATGCACCAGCTCTACGGAGACCGAGGCTGACCTGGTGAGTCCAGCGAGACCATTTAGAGCTCAGTCTTTCAAGGTTCCTGTATTGCTGAGACTGCCTTCCTTGACCCACATGCTTTCTGCATTTGTTGACTCAGGGGTGGAAGGGAACTTCATCGACAGCTCAGTTGTCCAGAAGTTCAGTTTGCCCACAAACCCTCTGCAGAGCCCACTCAGCATCAGGACAATCGACGGAGGCCCGATAGGGGAAGGCCTCGTCACCACCCGGACCGCTCCCATGCACATTCAGGTGGAAACCCTCCATTCAGAGCTAATCTCACTCCTAGTTACCACTACTGTACATCATGACATCATTTTCGGTTATCCTTGGCTGCAGCTTCATGACCCACTCATCTCCTGGCAGAATAAGGAAATTCTCCAATGGTCCCCGACCTGTTTCCAGAACTGTCTTCAGCATCCTCAGCTAAGTCTCTCCTCCACCTCTGTAGAGAGCCCCCAGCCTGACTCCCTACAAGGGATCCCAGAGTGTTACCTGGACCTAAGGGAGGTCTTCAGTAAGGGTAAGGCATGCAGTCTACCACCACATCGTCCCTATGACTGTGCCATTGACCTCCTACTGGGCACTTCACCACACAGTCACATCTACCCTCTGTCCCAGATGGAACAAGTGGCAATGGAGGAGTACATACAAGAGACCCTCAAGCAGGGGTACATACACCTGTCTACATCACCTGCATCAGTGGGATTCTTCTTCATGGAGAAGAGAGGGCGTGGCCTCTGCCCATGTATAGACTTTCGAGGATTCAATCAGATCTCAGTGAAGTACCCATATCCTCTTCCCCTGGTGCCCTTGGCTTTGGAACAACTCCATAGCACTAAGGTATTTTCTAAGCTAGAGCTACACAGTGCCTACAACCTGGTCCATATCCGAGAAGGAGATGAGTGGAAGACAGCCTTCAGCACCAACGTTGGCCATTTTGAGTACTGGGTGATGCCATATGGCCTCTCTTCGGCGCCAAACGTGTTCCAGTGTGATGTACTTTGGGACATGCTAGGGAGATATGTGGTGGCATACATCAATGATATTCTGATCTACTCTCCAGATGAAGAGAGCCATCTCCAACATGTCTGATCAGTGCTCAACTGCCTGTTAGAAAACCACCTTTATGTCAAAGCCAAGAAGTGTGAGATCCACATGCATCAGGTCTCCTTTCTGGGGTACATCATCAGTGCAGAGGGGGTCAATATGGACCCCTCCAAGGTCTCTGCGGTGACTTCCTGGTTGGTGCCCACTTCAGTCAAGGAGCTCCAATGCTTCCTAGGTTTCGCAAATTTCTTTCACTGTTTCATTAGAAATTTCAGTACTCACATGGTGCCATTGACCTCCCTGTTAAAGAAGGGACCAAAGTGCCTCCACTGGACACCTGCAGCCAAAGAGGCCTTCAACAAGCTCAAAACCGCCTTCACCACATCCCCAATCCTCCAACACCCTGACCCTACCTGACCTTTCATGGTCAAGGTGGACGCCTCCAAGACAGGTGTAGGAGGGGTCCTCTCACAGCACTTCAGTGAGAAGCCCAAGCTCCACCCAGTCGCATTCTTCTCGAAGAAACTGACCTCAGCGGAGAGGAACTATGACATCGGGAACAGAGAACTACTCGCTATCAAGCTTGCTCTGGAGCAATGGGGACACTGGCTGGAGGAAGCCACTTACCCCTTCGTCATACTTATGGATCATAAGAACTGGGAATATCTCAAGAAGGCCAAGAGACTTAACCCACTCCAAGCCCGATAAGCTCTGTTTTTCACGTGCTTCCACTTCACAATATCCTATCATCCAGGCATCAAGAACACTAAGGCAGATGCCCTTTCATGTATCTTCAGCCCATCTCCTCATGACCCTGAACCTCAACCCATCCTCACGCCCGAATGCTTCATCCAAGCAATTTCATGGGACCTAGACAAGGAAATAAGGGAGTCGCAACCACAGACTCCTCCAGCTAACTGCCCACCTGTATGTCCCCAACCAACTCCGAGGTAAACTCATCACTCGGGCACATGCATCTCCTGCCACTGGTCACCCAAGCAGTCATCATACTCACCAACTGCTATGGAACAAGCACTGGTGGGAGAATATGTTGACAGAGATCATCCATTTCATCTCCTCATGCACGGAGTGCGCACAAGCCAAGGTACCTCAAACACCTCCCGCTGGTAAACTATGTCCTCTCCCTGTACCTCAGAGACCCTGGTCTCACCTGGATGTCAACTTTATCACCAACCTACCACCATCCCAAGACAACACTACCATCCTGGTCATCATCGACAGGTTCTCCAAGGCACTGAGACTCATCCCGTTACCCGGCATCTCCACAGCTTTCCAGATTGCTGAACTATTATTCCAGTATGTATTCAGATACTTTGGCATCCCAGAGGACATAGTTAGTGACTGTGGTCCTCAGTTCATCTCTTGTCTATGGGCCAGGTTCATAGAATGGTGAGGAGTCTTGGTGAGCCTCATGTCTGGATATCACCCCAGTCCAATGGCCAGGTAGAGAGGGCTAACCAGGAGATAGGATATTTCCTCAGAATCTTCTGCATGCAGAACCAGGGGGACTGGACCCATTTCATCCTGTGGGCCAAGTATGCACAGAACTCTCTGAAGCACTCTGCTGCACAACTAACACCCTTTCAGTGCATGCTTGGCTACCACCCCCATTCCCATGGGATGACTCACTGGCATGTGTATAGGCAGTGGAGGAGTGGTTCTCATGCAGCCAGTCACTTTTGGAGGAGGTTCATCTATGCATTGAGTCTGTCAGTGCCAAGTATAAGGAATATGCCAATAAGCACAGGCACGGCAACCCTGAGTTTTCTCCTGGTGACCAGGTATGGGTGTCAACTAAGGACCTCAAGGGACCCAATACTTGTAGGAAGCTACAGGCATGCTACATCGGACCTTACAAGGTGCTTTGATGCATCAATGAAGTCTCCTACAGGCTTGAGCTCCTACCGCACAGTCACTTGTCACCCACATATCATGTCTCCTGCCTAAAACCTGCCATCCAATGTCCTCTGTCCACAAACATGCTCACCCCAGACCAGGGGATCCCATCTACCAGGTGAACAGAATCCTAGACTCTTGGTGCAGAAGAGGTCAGCTTGAGTACCTGGTAGATTGGGAGGGCTATGGACCTGAAGAGTGAAGCTGGGTAGGCGCAAGGAACATTCTGGACCATCTCCTGACTCAGGAGTTCCACAGCCAACACCCCGACAAGCCTGTACCCAGAGGGAGAGGGTGTCCTAAAAAGAATGGAGCTCCTGAGGGGTGTGTGTGTTTCTTTGTTTCCAGTTTGCTTTCCCTGCTCTCCCCTGCACATACCAGTAAATGCCTGCACCCTGACACTTAGGGTGTCCTTTAACAGAGAGCAGCTTTTAAGGTGAATTGAACCTGTTTGAAATTTTAAGGTAAAATCCCTAAGCCAAGTTCTGTAGGCGTGCCTTCCAGGCAGGGGTTCACTGATCTACATCATTTCTGGTCTGGGCCATTCTCTGCAGAAGGGAATTCCAGGCATCTCTTCATGACGAGAGGTTTAGATATTTTATTTTGTTGAATTTTAATCTCCACACCTTGTGATTACATTGAAAATTTATGTTAAAATCTATAAAATGACACAGAGGAGACCTGTTCATGTCAATATCACTTTCATTTAGATTTCAATATTTTCTGTACTCTCCTAAGATATTCTTTCTGAATATCATCTTTCATTTCCACATCTTTCTTTTCATCTGCTTCTAACACACCTAAATACTTGTAACATGTTGTCACATCAACCTCCTTGATCTCTTCATCATTAGGTAATTTTATTCCATTGCGTCATTCTAACTTTCTTCATCACCAAAACCCCACACTTGCTAACTCCAAATTTCATACAAATATCTGAGGTAAATATCCTGACTGTATTAACCAATGTTTCCAGTTCTTTCTCATTTTTACCATAAAGTTTTAAGTCATCCATGAAAAGTAGATGATTTAGAACACCTCTGATCTTTCCTAAGTCATAACCAGCTTTGATATCTCTCGGGACTAAACTTAATGGTATTAGAGTCAGCACAAACAACAATGGTGAAAGGCTGTCACGCTGAAATATTCCACACTTTATTTTTACTCTACCTAAAACTGTTTCACTTGATGTAAGTTCAGTTTGCCAATTTTCCATACTTCTCAAAATAAATTCTCTCATGTTCCATGCAACTCCAAACATATCTAAGTACTGCAAAATCCAAGAGTGGGGCACCATGTCATAGGCCTTCTTGTAATCAATCCAGCCCATTGCCAACCCAGTTTGTCTCCTTTTACAATTCTCCAGTACTGTTTCTGTCTATTAACAGTTGATCTTTTGTCCCTCACAATTTTTTTTCTGCAACTCTTCTGCTCCCATGGTAACAAGTCTGCTTTATCTAAATGGTCATACAATTCCTCAGCAAGTATTCCAGTCAACAGTTTCCACATGAGTGGGAGGCATGTTACTGGATGAAAATTACTTGGAACATTCCCTTTGTCTTTATCTTTCAAAATCAGGATGGTTCTCTCTGTTGTCAACTAGCTGGGCACATTGGCCTGAGTTGTTGCCTCATTCAACATTGCTGACATGATCGATCTGATGGACTTCATATTCTTTATCAAGAAGCCTTGTAATCCATCTGGACCTGAAGCCTTCCAGTTAGGTAGCTTCTTAGCTTGTCTTGTAACTTTATCTGGAGTAATAACAATGTCTTTCTGAATTTCAGTATGTTTAACTTGTCTTTCAACTTTTCTCAGCCACTCGACATCCCCATTATGCAACACTTCCTTACTCCATATCAAACTCCAAAATTCTGTACTCTCTTTTGCATCTGGCAAAACATCATCTCTTCTTTCTTTTCCCTCTAACTGCTCAAACAATTGCCTTTGGTTATTTAGGAACATCCTGTTCTGTTTAAACTGGTCAATCCTTACTTCATTCCACTTGATCTTTGCAGTCTTTGCTAGTATTCATTTTTTCAATTCCTCTAACATAACTTTCACGCCCTTCCTCTTGATATTGTATCTTCTTTCCAGGTCCTCTCTGACCTCACTTAATAAAAAAACAAAACAAAAAACCCTTTTCCTTTGAACATATATTTAAGTTTATTTATATTTTTCCTTGCTGTATTTATCTGCACCTGAGTATGCCTTTTCCACCATGGTTCTCTTTGCCTATTTCCCTTATTTGTCTTGTGTCCCAGTAATTTAGCTACTACATTCTCTGCTACCTTCATCAAATTGTTTACTACTTCCAGATTTCTCACTTGTATGTACCTTAAGGTGGCACGGTGGTGTAGTGGTTGGCACTGTCGCCTCACAGCAAGAAGGTTCTGGGTTTGAGCCCTGGGGCCGACAGGGGCCTTTCTGTGTGGAGTTTGCATGTTCTCCCTGTGTCTGTGTGGGTTTTCTCCAGGTGCTCCGGTTTCCCCCACAGTCCAAAAACATGCAGGTTAGGATAATTGGTGGCTCTAAATTGACTGTAGGTGTGAATGTTTGTGAAAACCTCTATAATAATCCAGTAGAA
This sequence comes from Cathorops melanopus, assembly GCA_027576115.1. NCBI lineage: Eukaryota > Metazoa > Chordata > Actinopteri > Siluriformes > Ariidae > Cathorops > Cathorops melanopus. Next base: position 32,247,928 of record JAODLJ010000004.1, read on the forward strand.
GGCAATGGGAAACCACTACTGTAATGTTCCCTCGAGACTTTGATGGCTGAAGCTGTCAGAGAGGCCACATCACTGTAGTAATATACCAAAATGGATGGCTGTACCTTAATACCTCATCTATGGTGGCAGATTTTCCCTTAACTTTTCTACTATCATATTGTCTTAAGTTGGGTGGTTGGTCTACCTTTGGTTTCTTCAACTCCTCAGTCAACATCTCCATCATTACAACTTGATCATCCTGACAACCATCATTTCTCATTTGCTCATATACATTTGTAGTCTGTCTTTCTAGACTGTCCTCTACATTGTTATAATCACTTCATTCACCACCAGCGAGTGTAAAATTCTCTTCCCGTACTTGCTCTGTTCCAGGTCCACCATCTACATTCATATATATCTCTTGTTCTCCATTATCTGACCTTCCTTCTTCAATACCTCTTTTAATCTCCTCGATTTCCATATGTGATAACCATCCATTCTTTCATATAGCTAATACTTGTCCCATCAGTTTTTGCTTGTTCATTTCAAAAATACCTATTTCATTCCAGATGCCCAACATCCTCTTCCTAAAACCTCTCTTAGTTGGATCACTCATGAAATAGCACTTCTTTACCAGTTTGTTCATTTCCCTTGTCTATTTTGTGATCATTTTCATAATGCTAGCAGTCGCAGGATGATGACCCGAGGCTCGCTGCTGTACCCGAGCACTCCTGCCGGAAAAGGAGCCTTCACCTTGTGTGGGTCCAGTTCTATTCATGTCATTATCTCTATTTCTAGTAGGAGCCATCGTAACATCACACAATGAGATTGGTTCGATCCAGGTTTTCCTTCCCTCGGGTATTTTTTTTTTTTGTGACACCATCACTAGAGGGGTTGCTGACCCATGAGACAGACTAGACCCCACCAGATGCCAACCTGGTACTTCTTGGTCTCAGGCAGAGCTAACAGGTGCTACACCTTCTCAAGGGTGACCTGGAGGTAGTTGCGGCAAAGGGTAACCTCATTGTTCCACGTTGAAACTCCACAACTGGATGCACTTTTAAGTCATACCCAGGACTTTATTAATAATAATAATAATAATAATAATAATAATAATAATAATAATAATAATTATAATACCACAGAACATTTGAATTCTGTATGTAGCTGTTTACGGTATTCTGTAGGTGTTGATTCATTTTCTATAACAGCAGCTCTGGCAGTTCACAGGGACTTGTATGGTGACAGTTCATATAAATAGATTAAAAAGTAGCATTTATTTAACTTAGAAAAACATGTAATTGTTGATATGTTAAAGTTTTCTGTAGGAAGATGTTTACTTATGAAAGGAGTCTCCAGTGTCAGCACTTTGGAACAGAGGTAAAAGTGAAGTTTTCCAACACAGGAAAGTTTGCATGACAGGGAGTTTACACTTTGTACTATACGTCATTTCTCCATAACATGATAAGCTGTCCGTCCCCCTCCCCCCCATCTTTATAAGAGAGAAAAATGAGGTGTTGTTAAGGAACCAATTGCTTATAGCTGCATACTGTAAGTGATAATAGTGTAAGAGGAGGTTGGTTATTAACGTTAAGTGTTAGATCAGATTGATTAAGAACGATTTGTGTGAAGTGATGTGAGGGAACTATAGTTAAGGGTGGAAGGATATGTAGAAGGGAGATGGCTCTATAAAAGGGGGTGGTCAGGAGATTGAGTTCAATGAAGTGGAGTAATGAAGTATTCCTGATTCTCCCTGCTTTCTTTTCTTGCCCACAACCCCGTTTAAGTTAGTAACCTACTAGACCAGCTTTATCTAGTGTTACAATAGGATCTAATTTTGTTTCCACAACATTTAAATGTAACTATACATGATAAAAATTATGATATACGGTTCTTTAGTCAATTAAAACATTGTAATAGTTGTTAACCTGTTGTGATATAAGAGACATCAAACACTTCAGGATGTACTGTTATAGGACAATAATCAAAGCAGTGGCAGAAAACTTACTGACTTTTTTATGAAGCACTGACACCCCAGACTTTTTCCATAAATATTATGTGCTTATGATATACAGTACCAGTCAAAAGTTTGGACACACCTTCTAATTCAATTGTTTTTCTTTATTTTTATTAATTAAAAGACACTCCATGTCTTAAAGTAATGATGGATGTCGAGTCAAGGTTATTTTTATAGTGCTTTTAACAATAGACATTGCCGCAAAGACGCTTTACAGAATTTTAGTGACTTTAAACATGAGCTAATTTTATCCCTATTCTATCCCTAGTCTATCACCAACGAGCAAGTCTGTGGCGATAATAATAAAGTCCATAATAAAGTAATAATAATAAGTAATAATAAAGTAATAATAAAGTCCATATGCATAAAGGTCGTGACAAAATTCTTACCCAGCCATACAGTTACAATGTGCCGTGATCACTTCTCCATCTTGTTTAACTAAGATCCAGGTCTTTAAAGTTATCACTAGTTGTTTACACAATGATAGCCTTTAGATCACCAGCTATTTCACTTCCGGTAAAACCGCTAAGAAAAGTCACGTGACTGAAACCCAGTAATTTGTGTAAAATGCTGTTTGTAAGGAAAAATATTTGGGTAGCTACAATCACTGAAATATACACAAAGGAGAGAAAAAATAGAAAGAAAAAACATTATTACTGTATTTGTATTGTTTCTGTATTGCTGATGATACTGCTACTATTGCTGTTATTGATATTGCTGATGATACTGATAATAAAGATAACAACCAGAGTTTGAACAAAGGAAACTGAAATTTGGGTGAAATTTCACGGTGTGGTCAAGGTTTAGGAATATTGAAAATTTTCTATCTTTTTTTTTTTTTTTGCCAGAATGCAGCACATTCCTACAGATATGTGAAATATGCACAGTATGGATACCATGTAAAGGTATAGGAGAATGAACACTGAAGGAAAACAGATGTGATTTGTGAGTTTAGGGATAACATATTAATGTTCAGCTAACTCAGATTAAAGAAAACAATCCAAGTTGAGCATGTGGCGTCATGTCAGTACACACCACTCACACCACGCAAAGAGTAAATAAATACGTTTCTAGTTGTATTTACATCAAATCAACCAACAAGTTAGTTAGTTACATCCTTAACTTTGCTAATCTGAAATTAAATACAATATAGACTCATGATAACTAATGTTACCCTATAGCATGTTGTTACTGGTAGCAAAACAAACACTTTCATAGCTTTGTAGCTCAAATGTTCAAAGTTAAAAAAAAAAACTACATGATTCTGAGTAAAGTCAACATAAGTGGAAAGTAGCATCGGAACAAACGTCACAGGACAAAAAAATCTAACACTAAATGACAGTTTTTCAAAATTGTTAAGACTGATTACACTGTTGGTTGCAATTTTGTTCCAAGTAAAATTCTGTTTGTTTCTGGAGCATGACTTAAAAGTGAAAAATTATAAATTGAAAAGTCTTAATTTCTTAAAGTGACAGAAATCCAACATGTTACAAGTCCAGGTTCTTTTATTCAAGACTGATACAGCAAGCTGTGTAATGTTTTTGATCAGCAGATGTTTTGTCACAGATGTGTATTTCATGTGTATATGAATGTGTGTGTGTGTGCGTGTGTGTATGCGCTTTCAGGAGAGTGTGTTCGTGTACCTGCTGGAGGCCGAGTCTCAGATGCGATGTGAAGATCCACCTCATGACCTTCATGCAGAAGGCAAGCTCAGGTAAGTGGGCGTGGCAAAGGACTGGGAAAAGGGAAAAGTGTGTGTGTGTGTGTAGATTCTCATAAACCATGAGCTTCATTAAACCTGTGATGGCTCTATCTCACTAAAACACAAGACAGTGGCAGATTCATGACATCATCAATAAACATAAAACCTTTTGGAGATGGCGTAAAGGACAGGCACACACACACGATATCCTGCCATTCTCATCATTCAGGTCTTTTATTTATGGTTTTAATTTCCACCATTTCATTTTCTCTTGTAGAAGGTGTGTGTGTGTGTGTGTGAGAGAGAGAGAGAGAGAGTGTTGAAATGCACTTCTGTTTGGTGGCTTGAGGGCAGTTTGTGAATTTGATTCTAGAGTACCACAGAGTTCTGTATTGTTTCATGAGTTCCTGTTCAGTGTGGTTCTCGTTTATCTGCCCCAGTGAAAACTCACAAGTCCTGGTTTAATGTGGGAAAAGTCAAGTCAAGTTTATTTGTATAGCGCTTTTAACAATAAACATTGTCGCAAAGCAGCTTTACACAATTTTATACGACTTAAAACATGAGCTACTTTTATCCCTAATCTATCCCCAATGAGCAAGCCTGTGGCGACGGTGGCAAGGAAAAACTCCCTCAGACGACATGAGG
>JAODLJ010000004.1:32594774-32613196 GCA_027576115.1 Cathorops melanopus
AAATGTCTTGGAATGGCCTAATCAAAGCCCAGACTTCAATCCAATTGAGAATCTGTGGCATAACTTGAAGATTGCTGGACACCAACACAATCCATCTAACTTGAAGGAGTTGGAGCAGTTTTGCCTCAAGGAATAGGCAAAATTCCCAGTGGCTGCATGTGCTAAGCTAATAGAAACATACCCCAAGAGACTTGCAGCTGTAATTGCAGCAAAAGGTGACTCTACAAAGTATTGAATTTTTTTTGTGGATACCTCTGCACACTCCAGATTTCTGTTTTTTTTCATCTTGATTATTGTTTGTGTGACAATAAAACAACAATTTTCCCCTTTAAAGTGGTATGCATACTGTGATAACCCCGCCAAAATCCATTTTATTTCCAGCTTATAATGTAGCAAAACAGGACAAACATGAACAGGACAAACATACTTTTGTAAGACACTGTAACTTCTCCACCTGAAAAGTGCTATTGATTTTTTTAAATTACTTATTGGAGGATAAACATGATACTTTAAGAATTTTGCTCAGTCCAGTGCTGCACAATGACATTTTTGCCCACTATTACAACCTGCACACAAGTACCAATCAAATAATTGTTTTTTTCTTTTGGCAAACTGCTTCTTCTAGAATGTTTATAAGAAATGCTCATTTTTTCACAATAAACAATCAAAACCAATGATGTACAGGTTGATCTCAGAATGCATAAACAGACACCAAACATCAATCACAAAGAGAGAGAGAGAGAGAATAGTGAATGAGCCCTAGACTTCCAGTGGTCATCCCCTGACTATGCTGTATATACTGTTGCATCTGCTGATAGCAGGAGAGCAGGAGATGATGCAGAAGGACTCTGAAAGTGAGCATGGCACAAAACAGACAACACATAGGAACACAGACACACATACATAAAAGGTGTGGAGCATAACACATTTTTCAGGCTAAACAGAAGTGTAAGCATCCATTTCCTGTGATAACCTGTGATAACCAGTATGCATGAGCAGAGAATGGTTATTAGTGAATAATCTGGATTACATACTTCTGGATTTTACAAAATTCACAACCATATCCAAAACATCCATCCATCATCCATAGCCGCTTATCTTGTACAGGGTCACAGGCAGGCTGGAGCCTATCCCGGCTAACTACAGGTGAAAGGCAGGGTACACCCTGGACAAGTCACCAGGTTATCACAAGGCTGACACACAGAGAAAGACAACCATTCACACCTATGGTCAATTCAGAGCCACCAATTAGCCTAGCCTGCATGTCTTTGGACTGTGGGGGAAACTGGAGCATCTGGAGGAAACCCACGTGGACACCATGCAAACTCCACACAGAAAGGCCCTCACTGGCCGTGAACCCAGGACCTTCTTGCTGTGAGGTGACAGTGCTAACCACTACACCACCGTGCTGCCCTGTCCAAAACATGCAGTCACTGATTCTTTTGCATTTCAGTTGAAAATGACTTGAATTTGTCTTTGTCATTTAATCTGTAAATGTTTGAACAGCTTGGATGGTCTCATACATTCACTGGATAGTACTTGCAAGCAAAAAGTCACATTGTGGTTTTTGTATTTCCATGGAAGATAAAAGAAACCCATATTTAAGGTAATCATTGTCACTGTTTGATATTGTGACTTTCAGACTGAAGTCAACTTTCTGCTTGTTCAACTTTACATAACTTTTAAACTTAACTTACCAACTCTGAATATAGCCTAAAAACAGGGTGTATTTATTTTTCAGCATGTTCCCACAAGGGCATTTCAGTACACCTTTAAAATAAGGTTTACCACTGAAGTGCATAACAATATGGGTGTACATTCAATCTCTCAGGTTGTTTCTCTTTTCTCTTTAGCATACCATGTGAAGACAATCATATGCCCTGCATTGTGAAAACTCAGATTTTTTTTTTTTTTTGAAGATATGCTGACTCACCCCGAAGGCCTTTAACTTCCTCAGAAAGGTTAAACACTCATCTTACAAACAACTATTTCAGGCATCATAATAAAAAAATACCCTAACAGCTCATTTAAAATAGTGACAACTGAGGCACCACATTTATAAACAGTATTTAGGTTTGTGCTACAATATGAGGAATGAAATTATTGTTATTACATTTCAGCAGTGACACCAGTGAACAAATCAGCTCAAATGGCTCCAAGTCCTATCCCGTAAGACCCTAACATCCACACACTCCCAGAACCCTATTTCAACAAGGCATTATACAGTATGTCCTCTGTCCTCAGCACTCTGTTTCCAGGGCCTTTATATCCCCAAGTACCCTAGTGTTCCAATGACATGTATGTTCCCTATGTTTCCAAGGCACTACCGGTATATTCCTAATGCCCTATATAACCAGGGTTCAAACTTCCCAAAGCTCTCTGTTCCCAAGGGCCTGTATTTCCTGGGCACAATATTCTCATTGCACTGTCAGTTTGTGAATGGAGGGCGGGGTCAGGGAAGGTGAGTGGCAAAGTCAATGCACCTGTTGTTAATTAATGTTGTGTGTGTGTGTGTGTGTGTGTGTGTCTGTTGCAGTGACGGCAGAGAGTAGAAAAGGAGGGAGAGAGTGAAGAAAAGGGAGCTCTCCTGACCAGAACATGTGTGTGTGTGTGTGTGTGTGTGTCTATCTATCTGAGTAAAGAGTGAAACATGTGAAGCTGAAAAGCTGTAAAAATAAGAGAGTGTGTGAACATCATCTCTCACCTGCCGTGCTTCAGTACTCCATCCACATCAGGGCTTACAACAGTGGTGCCAAAACCTGGGAGATACTGAAGGAAACCACCCATGAAGTCCTCCCCATTCAAGGACTTCATCCATGCCCTCATGACCGCCCAACAAAACCAGCATCAAGTGCTGATCACCCGTCGAAAGGAGCAGGAGCAACGCTTTGAAGCCTTGATGCTGGCTCAGCAGGAAGATCACCAGGGGTTCTGGCACCTGCTCACATCAGCGGGGTCCTCAACCGCCACTGCAGCGGACCCTCCCCACATCACCCTCACAAAGATGGGTCCGCATGACAACCTGGAAGCTTTCCTGGTGCTCTTCAAGCAAGCAGCCGAAGTGTGGGAGTGGCCAGTCGAGCAGTGCACAGCATGCCTACTCCCACTATTGACTGGCGAGGTGCAGCTCGCCACGCAACAGCTTCCTGCCGACAGCTGGCTCATTTCCATGACTTGAAGCGAGCCATTTTACAGCATGTCAGCCACTCCCCAGAACAACATCATCAGCACTTCTGGATGCTGACACTGGAGGAGGTCGGCCAGCTGTTCGCATTCAGCCAACAGCTCTGGGATGCCTGCCGGTGGTGACTGAAGGCGGACAACCGTGATGCCAAGGGAATCATCGACCTGGTGACACTAGAATAGTTCATCATGTGACTTCTGGAAGGAACAGCGATGTGGGTCCAGTGTCATCAACCAGTGTCGCTGGAATAAGCCATTGACTTGGCAGAGGACCATCTGGCGGTGGTTCCGACGGCAGGCGGATATGTCATTTCTTCCCCTACCCTTTCTTCTTCCCTTCCCCTTTTTTCCCTTCCCCACCCTGTTCCCCACTGTGGAGGCATGGGCCAGCACCCCCCCAGCTGGCCCGTCACACCTGTGATGTCCTCCCATCTTCCCCTTCCATGTTTGTGTTCTCTCCCCCTCAGGTGAGTGACACCCATAACTCCAGTGCAGAGGGGAAGCCTGGGCAGTGTGCTGGCACTGCGGGGAGCTGGGACATCTCCAGAGTAAATGCTCCGCAACGGAGGTGGGAGCAGTGGTCCAGATTCCTGACGTGCCAGAGACCACCCCCGATCAGGCTGGAGTGTATCGTATACTGGTAAGTGTTCAAGGGGATATGTATTCTGCATTGGTGGATTCCAGTGGTAATCAGATCTCAATCCACCAAACCCTGGTGCAAGGTGAGGCACTGGGGAAAGCACAAGTGGTGAAGGTTTTGTGTGTGCATGGGGATGTTCACAACTACCCATTAGTGTCCATCCACATTCTATTTTGGGGGGAAAAGGATAGAATAAAGGTGGTAGTTAATCCTCATCTCACCCACTCTCTGATTTTGGGGACTGATTGACCGGGGTTTAAAGGATTGATGGAACACATAGTGAAGGGTGGGTCCTGCATTGGTATGTCACAGGGGAGATCCCGGTGTGGCATTGACTGGGGAAGCAGTCACAGAGCTGTCTATGGTACATCAGCACTGCATCAGAGCAATATGAGGAGTGAGGAGCAGCTCGCCCCTCCTCCCTCTCTCAGGGATTCCCTAGAGGATTTCCTGTTAGAGCAGTCGTGAGATGAGACTCTGTGTCATGCGGTTGACCAAGTGAGAGTAATCAGTGGTCAAACTCTCCAGCCAAATGCAATGCCTGCCTTCCCATATTTTGCTATTATTAAAGATAGGTTGTATGGAGTGACTCAGGACACTCAAACTGGTGAACAGCTAACACAGTTGTTAATCCCTAAGACCCATAGAGAACTCATGTTCCATGTGGCTCACTTTAATCCCATGCCACTTGGGGCAGGATAAGACACTGGCCCAAATAATGGCCCAGTTCCATTGGCCAGGGATTCACAGGGACGTTCATCAGTGGTGTGCAGTGTGCTGCGAATGCCAATTAGTAAATCCCGCAGCCACTCCAAAAGTGCCTTTACGCCCACACCTTCTAATCAAGACCCCCTTCGAGAGAATTGGCATGGATCTCGTTGGGCCATTAGATCGGTCAGCATGAGGATATCGCTTTATTTTAGTTCTGGTGGACTATGCAATGTGATATCCGTAAGCGGTGCCTCTCCACAATATCTCCACATGCAGTATTGTGGAAGCACTCTTCCATGCTATCTCCCAGGTTGGGATTCCGAAAAAAATCCTGACAGACCAAGGCACTGTGTTTATGTCACACACACTGTGCGAGTTATATGAGTTGTTGGGGATTAAATCTATCTGCACCAGTGTTTATCATCCACAAACAGATGGTTTAGTAGAGCAGTTTAATCAGACACTTAAAAATTTAATTTGGAAATTTGTAAGTGAAGATGCTTGTAATTGAGATAAATGACTCGAGCCCCTGTTATTCGCAGTACAAGAGGTCCTGCAAGCCTCCATGGAATTTTCCCTATTTTAATTATTATATGGACGAAAGCCTCATGACATTTTAGATGTGCTGTGGGAAAATTGGGAGGAGGGACCTTCACCTAGTAAGAATGAAATTCAGTTCGTTCTGGACCTGTGTGCAAAGCTCCACACCCTCACGCACTTAACCCAGGAGAATTTATGGCAGGCACAAGAACGTCAAATCTGGCTGTACGACAGAGGCACATGCCTTAGGGAGTTCACGCTGGGAGACAAAGTATTCATATTACTGCCCACATGAAGTTCCAAATTAGTTGCCAAGTGGCAAGGGCCCTTCGAGGTCACATGGCAAATTGGGGACATCGACTATGAGGTGAGGTGAACAGATAGGGGCAGAGCACTACAAATATACCACCTCAACCTGTTAAAACATTGGAATGAGAGGGTCCATGTGGCGTTGGCATTGGTAGTTCCAGAGAAGGCGGAGCTGGGGCCGGAAGTAAAAACAACAATGGCACCCATTCAAGCCACTCTGGTCCCTTGTGGAGACCACCTCTCACTGGCCCAGCTCACAGAGGTTGCCAAGTTGCAAGAAGAGTTTTCTGATGTGTTCTCGCCCCTTCCCGGCTGCACCCACCTCATAGAACACCACACTGAAATGTCCCCAGGATTGGTGGTGCATAGCTGCCCTTACCACTTACCTGAACACACAAAAAAAGGTGGTTTGGGACAAACTCAAGGCCATGCTCGAAATGGGCATAATCAAGGAGTCACACAGTGACTGGAGCAGCCCTGTGGTCCTGGTCCCCAAGGCCAATGGGTCGGTCCAGTTCTGTGTGGACTACAGAAAAGTCAACTCTGTGTCTACATTCGATGCATACCCAATGCCTCACATTGATGAGTTGCTCAATTGGTTAGGTGCTGCTCACTTTTACTTGACACTGGATTTAACAAAGGGATATTGGCAGATCCCCTTGACTCCTCTATCCCAAGAAAAAATGGCCTCTTCTACACTGTTTGGGTTACACCAGTTTGTAACACTTCCTTTTGGGTTATTTGTGGTACCCGCTCCATTCCAGCGGCTCATGGATAAGATCCTCCGTCCCCATGCCTCCTATGCAGCAGCTTACCTTGATGACATTATTGTGTATAGCAATGATTTTTCTATGGCACCTTGAGCACCTTAGGGCTGCCCTAGAGACACTGAGGCATGCAGATCTCACAGCTAACCCGAAGAAGTGTGCGATTGGGCAGGTGGAAGTACGGTAGCTGGGTTTCCACTTGGGTCATGGGCAGGTGCGTCCCCAAATTGACAAGACAGCAGTGATTGTGGCTTGCCCAAGGCCCAAGACCAAAAAGGGGGTGAGACAGTTCCTGGGGCTGGCTGGCTACTATCGTAGGTTCATACCTAATGATTCAGACCTCACCAGCCCACTGACTGATCTCACTAAAAAGGGAGCACAAGATCCGGTCCAGTGGACAGAGCAGTGCCAAAAGGCTTTCACCAGGGTAAAAGCTGCACTGTGTGGGAGGGGGCACTCTTACACTCCCCTGACTTTTCTCTTCCCTTTATTTTGCAGACAGATGCATTGGACAGAGGGGCCATTTTGTCCCAGGAGGTGGAGGGTGAGAAACGTCCCGTGCTGTACATCAGCTGCAAGCTCTTGATGCATGAAAGTAAGGACAGCACCATCGAGAAAGAGTGCCTAGCTATCAAGTGAGTGGTCCTCACCCTCCAATACTACCTGCTGGGGCTCCCTTTCACCCTCTGTTCAGACCATGTGCCCCTCCAGTGGCTCCACTGCATGAAAGATGTCAATGCCCGGATGACCCGTTGGTATCTCGCTCTCCAGCCATTTAAATTTGAGGTGGTCCACAGGCCGGGGGCGCAGATGGTGGTGGCAGACTTCCTGTCCCATTGGGGGGAGTCTGCTGCAGGCCGGACAGCTCCCCGGCCTGAATCAGGCGGTGGGGGTATGTGGCAGTGGGGGTGTGGCCAAGTGTCAGTTTGTGAATGGAGGGCAGGGCCAGGGAAGGTGAGTGGCAAAGTCAATGCACCTGTTGTTAATTAATGTTGTGTATGTGTGTGTCTGTTACAGTGATGGCAGAGAGTAGAAAAGGAGGGAGAGAGCAAAGAGAAGGGAGCTCTCCCAACCAGAATACGTGTGTGTGTGTGTGTGTGTGTGTGTGAATAAAGATTGAAACATGAAGCTGAAAAGCTGTAAAAATAAGAGTGTGTGAACATCATCTCTCGCCTGCCGTGCTTCAGTACTCCACCCACATCAGGGCTTCCTACACACTATTTTACTAGGGTTCAAAATTCCTAGAGTCCTATATTCCTAGGGCCTGTGTTCCCATCAGTCTATATTCTCATGTTCCAAAATTGTCAGTGCTCTATGATTATAGGATGCTTAAATATCAGGTTTTATTAATACCCTTTGTAGTGCCCCTAGCAGTGAGGAGTAACACAGACACACTGACAGCTGGTGTGAGGTGCAAAAGAGGTGGGTTTATTATTTGTCTTTTTTTTGTGAGGTGAGCCTGTGGTGTGTATGTGAAGGTCCATGTGAGGAGAAGTGCATGAAGAAAGTCCCAGGAGGTGAAGTGAAGTGTAATGGGCTTGTTCTACTGAAAGGAGGCAGCTTCTCTTTCCTATCAGAGGGTGAGATCATTGTCTGAACTTGTATCTGTGGGTGAGAGAGAATCCACAGCATCAGTACAAACATTCAGATGGATGTAGTCACACATTATGCCGCATACAGCTCTTAAACTTTGCCGCAAGCTCCCGGAGGGTCAATGCATGCGCTGTAATTAGTAGCCGCCGGCCGCATTTTGTTTGGCTGCTCCTCCCTGTGCATGTGTGTGGGGGTGGGGGGGTGCTGTCTGCTCTCTGTGGTGCTGAATTGTTGCTGCTTGAACTGTGGTGCTAAACTGTTGCTTTTTGGCATGGAGAGTGGGGCGCTATCTTTTCAGCACCATGACCATTACCCAGCAAGGAGTGCCTGCAAATAGGGTGATGGCGGCTGCCGGCCCACCGTCTTTACATTGCCCCCCCCCCAGCTCTGAGCTGCCTGTCAGAGAAGGCTGGGCCCAGAGCACGTGCCATCAGGGGAGGCTATCTGTATTGCTCTTCTGGGTTCCTGCCCGGTATTGCACCTGGAATGAGAAGCCCTGGAGAGAGAGAAACCAGCAGATTATTTTACTGTTTGTGTTCTATGATTTTGTCTTCCACTGGAGCGGGACATGGTTTGTAACTAGGATGAAATGCCTGCCTGCCAAGTAATAACGGAACTTCTCAAAGGCCCATTTGATGGCAAGGGCTTCTTGCTCCACTGCCGCACACCTTTGTTTGGTAGAAGTTAGTTTCCAACTGATGTAGAGGATGTAGAGGATAGAGATATTGTATTCTTCTAATAGGAAATGCTAGATCGTTTCAACTATATTCAAGATATTCTAACTTGTTAAGATATCATTTTTGCAGTGTAGAAGAATACAAGGCACCAACTCTGAGATTATTAAAACTAGTTATACGTTGTAACCAACTTATTCCAAGATGTCTTGTCAAGTAAAATTATCTGTCAATGCAGCAGGATAATTTTACTAGTATTAAAGAATTTTCTCCTCAAATTCAGTTTTCAGGGTTTTTTCTGCAGTGTTCATGGGGCTTCACAAGCCCCCGGCCAATGTGGTACCCCAGGTACTATGCGTCAGTCAGTCCTAGGTGGCATTTCTTGGGATTTGCCATAAGTTTTGTGCCACAGAGTCTGCATAGCACCTCCCTAAGATGGTGAAGGTGGTCATGCCAGCTGTTGGAGTGGATGACCATGTCATCCAGGTAGGCCACGGCATAGGGGCAGTGGAGCTTTAGGACAATGTCCTTTAACCTCTGAAATGTTGCTGGCACCCCATGGAGCCCGAAGGGTAGGACCCAGTATTGCCAGTGTCCAGACTGGGTGCTGAAGGCCATCTTGGGCCTCTTGGAAAAGGGCTACCTGCCAGTACCCTTTTATTAGGTTGAGTGTAGAGATTAATCTGGCTCTCCTGAAGCACTCTACAAGGTCATCTATTCATGGTAGGGGGTAGCTGTTGAACTCTGACACCTCATTCAGCCTCTGGAAGTTGTTATAAAGTCAGAAGCTTCCATTGGGCTTGGGGATGATAACAGTGGGGTGAGACCAGGGGCTCGATGATGCCCTCCTGGAGCTCTGGGCTACTTTTGCCTCTATAGCTTGGTGGCTGGTCTCTGAGACTTGGTGGGGCCACTGCCAGATGACTTTTCCTGGAGGGGCTTTGATGTCATGCTGCAGGAGGTGAGTCTGCCCAGGCTCCTCAGAGAACATGTCCCTTAACTGATTCTCCAGTTCCCCCAGCTCTTGTACGGGTAGCTGTGCAGGTGTTAGATCTTTGCCTTTGTGGGCCTGCTCTGGCCTGGTGGGACCTGCGGGGAAAACAGAGAAGGCTGAGAGTGCAGGTACCGGCTCAATCCAGCATTTCAGCAGGTTAATATGATAAAACTGACTGAGGTTTCTCTTACCTGGCTGCTGCAGGTGGTAGTTCACAGGACCCACTTACTCCTGGACCATGTAGGGGCCTTGCCAGTGAGTGAAAAACTTATAGTTTGCACTTGGGAGGAACAGAAGCACACGATTGTCAGGCCCAAACTCTCATGGCTGTGCTGACTGGTTGTAGACCCTCTGCTGTTCCCTCTGGGCTGCCCACATGTGCTCCTGTACAATGGAGGCCACTTTCTCAATCTGCCCTTGCATCTCCTGGATGTAATCAACAAGGGAGTGCAATGAAGATGGCTGCTCCTTCTAGGCTTCCCTGAGCATGTCCAGTAGGCCCCTGGGCCATCGGCTGAAGAGGTGTTTGAAGGGCATGAACCCTGTGGAGGCCTGGGGAGTCTCCTGCATGGCAAAGGGAAAAAGCTTCACCAGTTTGATTCTCGGGACTGGCAGGAACAATGTAAGGGAGTTGAGTGAATGAACAGCAGTTTCTCCTCCCTCTGTATCATGGCTGAAGTACCCTTGATCAAGGCACCTAACCTCCAACTGCTCCCTGGGTGCTGTAGCATTGCTGCCCACTGCTCTGGGTATGTGTGTGTTCACTGCTTCAGATGAGTTAAATGCAGAGGAGGACGTTTGCTGTGCTGGAGTGTACCTGTGACAAATAAGGGCTTCTTTTTGGAACTGTTGAGCAAAGGCAAATGGGTGGCCAGTCTTACTGTATGCCAGTGCTCAGAAGTGCTGGTGATGTTATTCTGGTGTGCAGCCAACCCACTGCAGAATAGCCTGCTTCAAGTCCGGATACTCCAACAGGTTGTTGGCTGGGAGCTGTTGAACTGTGAGCTAGGCTTCCCCTGGTAGGAGTGGCAACAGGTGAACTACCCACTGCAAGGTTGGCCAAGAGCATGCTTCAGCAATATGCTCAAACAGCTCCACAAATGCTTCTAGATTGTTCTGCAGCCCCATCTTGAGCAGCTGTATGGGTGGGTTGGCCACAGTACCCATAGAAGCAGCTACTGGAGTACCCAGTAGCTGGACCAGGCTCTGGATCATCTGCCAGTCTTCTGCCTGGGCCTGGAGCACAGCCTGGAAGGCGCTGTTCTTGATCTTTGCATAGTGCAATGAGAGCCTGATGTTGTGCTTGGTGATTGCCAAGGAGGGTCTGGAGGATCTCCGCAACTGGTGTGGACTCCATGACAGTGATTTTATTCCTCATTTCTTGGGTTTCAGCACCAGTGTAACAGTCAAACAGCTCAGGGAATGAGGAACAGGGAAACAGGTCTGACAATTCGAAGAGCATTTTATTTCTTTCTAACTTCACTTTTCAGTGACTTCAGTTTCTTTATTTTTACACATACACAAACCAACAAACAGCACTGGGTAGCTCATCTCTCTCTCTCTCTCTCTCTCTGTTTACTGGCTTCACTCTACAAGACGACAGAAAAACACACAAGAGTAAATTGTCAGCAATCAAAGATGAAATTCATCACATGTTACCTGCTGGTTCTACCTGACTCCTTGCCACCCAAAACTGATATGCAACAATGCCCCTGCTGCCACAGCAATTTATATAACCCATATAAAAGTATGAATATTGTCATATTAGGAATAATAGTGGAATGTTAGTGTGCATAGAAATGTATTGAATCTGATATTAATATTTCAAAATATTGAACTGCTCCAGTGTCCTTAAAGGAGCTGGCTCACCCTTCACAGAATCCAATTTGTTGTTTTTGTTTTCATACAGGGCACTGTGTGAAAGCATGTGACCACTACTCTATTAGCTCTCTGTGCAGCAAAACCTCTGCAAAATCATTGTTCACTGTGGTCCCTTCAAAACCCAAGTTGAACCTTTCCTTCATCTATGTGTCCTACATGGAAGCTTTGAACAAAATATATCTTATCTTTTCTTTTGTTTGCAGTCACCTGTGAGATGGTTGAAAACAAAATGGATTGATGGAAAGAATGGAAAATGTAGATACTTTGACAAAATATTTTCAATTTCAGGTTACAATTTCAGATCTATGGCAGATTGT
Source organism: Cathorops melanopus (assembly GCA_027576115.1). NCBI lineage: Eukaryota > Metazoa > Chordata > Actinopteri > Siluriformes > Ariidae > Cathorops > Cathorops melanopus. The sequence goes on from JAODLJ010000004.1 coordinate 32,606,384, forward strand.
TTTTGGAAGGTCACAAGCATCAAAAATGTCTACTTGCTACTTGGCACAGAGGATTCTGGGAAGGGTGAGCTGGCCCCTTTAAATCCTAAGCCCTATCTGCTCTAGAGTTCTCAAACCCTAACCCATAACTGTTCCAGGGTTGTTAAATTCTAATCCTTAATTGCTTCATGGTTTTTAGCCCAAAACTGCTATTGGGCTCTTAGGCCTTAACCCCTAAATTAGCTTCAGAGGTCAAAGACACAGCACATAGTGGGATTAGCAACACAATGGCCAAATAAACATTCTATTCTATAACCTGATCAAGAATAAATTTCTATTTAAAATGTAGCATTTGTAATTATTCTGTTGAATCTATTTTTAAAAGCCTGTTATTGAGGTTGTGAAGCTGAGCACACTTTATGGCGAATGTATTTCCAGAAGCAGGATGTTGATGAAAATGAAATTCCTCTCTGGGCTTTTGTATGCTAAAGAGAAGTAGCAGGGCCATGGCCCATGGCTGTCTCATGAGTGTTTATCTGTCCGCATGTTGACAGGACAAGCAGTTCTGAGTAGTGACATGGTAGCAAATAAGTGTTTTCATATGAAAGCATGCACAAAGAGCAAGCTGACAGTCTGACAGGGGCAGAGTAATGGAGCTGCCACAAGTTATCCCCATGTTCTCTCAACACCTAATGAGCTCCTTGACACTACAACAAGAACACAAACTCACAAGCTTCTGATTGCATTCAGTGGCTCCTGATTTTTTTTTTCTCTCAACTCATCTCTGTCACAAGAACACTATAATGTGATTCACTGGCAAGAGTTGGAGGTGCAGTGACACAGATAATCTCGTCTTTTTATATGCTCCATTAAATGGCAAGACACCATTTCCTGCCACTGGTTGGAGCCAGGAGATTTAGCAATTTATGTCATCATGAGAATTAAAAAAATATATATATTGCTGCACAGGAAAGAGTTCTGCACATTCAGTGTATGATTTATGGCAGTCAAAAAAAAGATCTACCTTCTCTTTTATGCTTTCTGAGCAATACACTTACAGTACACTACACATTTATACAAACATCCAGTATCAGGTGATAAAAAATTAAAACCATGTAAAAATATAATTACACATTGCATTGTGATATTATTTACTGTAATTCCTAGATATGTTCTTCTCTTTCTTCTTGTTCACCTTATGTAACATCACATTCATAAACTCAAAACAGACACATTCTATTTAAAAAAACAGATAAAATTATCCATCAGAGCAGAATGGCCTTAAAACCACTAATTTTTATATTACCAATATATCAAAATAAAAGTGAATCTGTTCAGCGTTCAGTAGCACAGAAGCATATTGCTGCCATGCCAGAAAAAGATAAATGGATCAGTGAAATGTTTCTTGTTTTAATAAGATGTTTTTAAAATTTTATCAATATATGTCCATGTTATTACAATATACAAACTTATTACTTATAATAAACATTTCATATTATAATGCTATGACAATAATTTATCATGTAAAACAGATAAATAGGATTTTGTTATCACAAGAAATGCTTCTTGTGATAACAAAATCCTATTTATCTGTTTTACATGATAAATTATTGTCATAATATGAAATGTTTCTTATTCTTGTTTGGCTATAATGGTAAACTCATGGTTTAATGAGGAAACTGTGCAGAGAACGAATAAACTGAGGAATATGGTTCATTTATATGATTTGATTAAGTTCTACTTCATGCTTGGCTTGAGACAATGGCTAGATTAAACACAGTGGATAATATTGTAATAAGTTTCTTCTGATAATGTGATAAGTTTGTATTTCATAATAACATGAAAATAACTTCTTAAAATGTGAAAAACATCTTATCACAAACTTTTCACACTGTAATGTGATACTGATTCGTTTTTCACTATGGCTTTTCAACAGTAACATGATGTAACATAAAAGGAATAGACTACAATGGAGAAGTTGACTGTGCATTTATCTGCTACATTTACAATGTCATTGATATTGTATTAAATATAACTTACAAGATTATAAAAATTCACTTCATGAGTTAAACAATGTCTCTAATTAACCATTTCTCATAGTACACTGGTGTTCTGTTCTGCCAGTGGATTGGAAATAAACTTATCAGACTTTTTTTCAATCAGTATAAACACGTTAATTATTTTTATTGCCATAAGTCTGTTATAAGATTAATGAGGACACTTGGTTTTCTGGGCATAGAGTATCCTGACTCTGTGTTTAGCTGCTGGTGAGCAGGATGATGGGAAAGTGGAGGGGTGTGAGCCCTGTGTTGGGCAAGCAATTCACACATCTTGATAATAATATTGATATCAAATGGAAGTTATATAAAATTTAGATAAAATGGACAGCACAAGTTAAGCTTATTTGAGACTGCCACAATAAAATCATACCATTTAAACCTAGTAGGCTAGTTAAAAAGAAATACTTATGAAAAACAGTAAATTCTTAAAACCCTGAGTGTATTTCATATGAGCCATTAACCACTACTGTGCAGTGGGAGATTACAAATAAATTCAATACTGAACCTCAAAAAATATAATTCCATTCTTTGGCCATGGTAAAAAGAGTAAAGTTCATCTTTGACACATCTGATGTCCCCTGATGTAATTAATAATGGCCTCAAATGCCATTCCATAACTTTTTGTGGGTATTTACAGATTGAAACATTACATTAGGGTTGCATGAAAATTTCAGACAGTGTCACTGGATATAATACTGCTCCTTGCTTGAGAAAATATTATGCAAGCGTGCAAAATATGCTTAAAGGTCAGAATCACTTGGAAATAAGACACAGGCCGTGTTCCAATAGTCTGTCCTATGTCCTTTCCTAACCACTTTTCCTTGGCCTTAATGTAAAACATTATGAGGTCAAGGAAAGATGTGAATGAGCATTCATAAGGACGTAGGAAAAGATAACTGCCGTGCTAAGAGAATCCAACTGCACTTACGCTAGGGTATGCAATTATGCGATAGCGCATGCTATTGATATGGGTCTGCTGTGTGAAACTACAATGTTCCAAAGATACATTACAAAAAGTGTACCTTTGCCCTGTGCATTCTTCCCATGTTTTTCATGCAGGCTGTATAAACGTGGACAACACAATGAAACATATAACTTTATTACCAAAGTTGGAATTTAAATAAAAAAGAAATATAGGTGACCAGTCACAAAACAGAAAATAAAATGGTTGTCACATTGAGAATGTCACATTTATTCACGCTTGTCAGGATGCAGGCATTTATGAATGTATGTGCAGGGGAGAGTGGGGAATGCAGACTGGCAGACAAATCCAAAACGCTAGACAAAATCGAAGTCGAGGGACAGGCAGGTGTCGATTGATTGGCAGACAGAGTAATAAGGGCTAGACTAAAGAGTAACAAGGACAAGACAATAACGAGGGTCGAGAACACGATAAGGCAGGCAGAATAACAAGGCTTGGTATGACAGGTAAGACACTGAATGATACTCCGCATTGAGTGAGTGTGGGAGAGGCGTTTATATAGCGTGGGCTGATTAACCAGGAAATGAGTGACAGGTGTAATTAATAGGCAAGCGATAGAGGACGCTATGGTTCTTGGGTGTTGTAGTTAAGATTGGCCATGTTTGTAGTCTGACTGGAAGTGGCGTATTCTATCGCATTACTGACAGAACCCCCCCCCCCCCCCCCCCGCTGGCTGTGGGCTTGTCGGGGTGTTGGTTGTGAAATTCTTGAGTAAGGAGAGGTTCTAGGATGACCTTAGCTCCCACCCAGTTTCATTCCTCAGGTCCATAGCCCTCCCAATCTACCAGGTATTCTAGCTGACCTCTTCTATGTCTAGAGTCTAGGATCTAATTTACCTGGTAGATGGGTTCTCCTTCTGGGCCAGGAGACGGGTGGTCCAGGGTGGGCAAGTTCTCAGACAGGGGACCCTGGATGGAGGGTTTGAGGCAAGAGACATGAAAGGTGGGTGACAGATGACTGTGAGGTGGGTGCTTAAGTCTATAGGAAACCTCTTTGATGTGCTGGAGCACCTTGTATGGTCCGATGTAGCATGCCTGTAAACATGTGCCTTCGGCATGTGTTGGGTTCCCTAAGGTCCCTTTTGGACACCCATACCCAATCACCAGGAGAGTACTCGGGGTTGTTGCTCTGGTGCTTATCAGCGTATTCCTTGTACTTGGCATTAACTAATGTAATGCATTGGTGAACTTCCTCCCAAATTGACTGGCTACAGGTGAACCACTCTTTCATGGCCTGTACCCATGCTGGAGAGTCATCCCAAGGAAACAGGGGCGGTTGGTAGCCAAGCATACACTGGAAGGGTGTAAGTTGTGTGGCTGAGTGCTAGAGAGAGTTTTGCGTGTATTTGGCCCACAGGATGAATTGGACCAAGTCCCCTGGGTTTCACATGCAGAAGATTCAGAGGAAACATCCTATTTCTTGATTGGCTCTCTCTACCTGGCCATTTGACTAGGGATGATACCCCAAAGTGAGGCTCACCGAGACCCCTAGCCGCTCCATGAAGCTGGCCCACAGACGAGAAATGAATTTGTGGGCTACGGTCACTGACTATGTCTTCTGGGATGCCGAAGTATCGGAGCATGTGCTGAAACAATAATTCAGTGGTCTGAAATGCTGTGGGTAGGCTGGATAACGGGATGAGTCTCAGCGCCTTGGATAAGGGGTCAGTGATGAAAAAAACTGTGGTGTTGCCTTGGGATGGTGGAAGGTCAGTGATGAAATCAATTGCCAAGTGGGACCATGGTCTTTGAGGCACAAGAAGAGGGCATAGTTTGCCAGCCAGAGGAGTTCGAGGGACCTTGGCTTGAGTGCACTCAGTGCATGAAGAGATGAAACGAATGATCTCAGTCAGCATGTCCTCCCACCAGTACTTGTTTTGCAGCAGTTGGTGGGTGTGATGGCTGTTGGGATGACCAGTGGCAGGAGAAGTGTGTGTCCATGTGATGAGTCTGCTCCTGAGATGATTAGGGACATACATGTGGCCCAGTGGGCAGTTGACTGTGCTTGCGAGTCCCTTATCTCCTTGTCGAGGTCCCAGGTGATCGCCTGGACGATGCAACCAGGTGTCAGGATGAAATGAGGTTCCTGGTCATGAAGAGACAGGCAGAACATGCATGACAGGGCATCAGCCTTGGTGTTTTTGGTGCCAGGATGATAAGATATTGTGAAGTTGAAACAGGTGAAGAACAGTGCCCACTGAGTTTGGAGTGGGTTCAATCTCTTTGCTTTCTTGAGATACTGAAGGTTTTTATGATCAGTCAAAATGACAAAGGGGTGTGTGGCCCCCTCCAACCAGTGCCTCCATTCCTCTAAGGTGAGTTTGATGGCCAGTAGCTCTTGGTTCCCGATGTCATAGTTTCTTTCTGCTGGAGTGAGCGTTTAGGGGAAGAATGCTATTGTGTGGAGCTTGGGTCTTTTGCCAAAGCGCTGGAAGAGAACCCCTCCTACACCAGTCTCAGAGGTGTCCACTTTGACCGTGAAAGGTCGGGTCGGGTCAGGATGCTGAAGGATAGGGGCTGTGGTGAAAGCCATTTTGAGCCTGTTGAAGGCCTCTTTGGCTGTGGGGTTCCAGTGGAGGCATTTTGGTCCCTTTCTCAGGAGGGAGGTCAGGGGCACCATGAGGGTGCTGAACCCTCTAATGAAATGACAATAAAAGTTTGTGAAGCCTAGGAAATGTTGGAGCTCCTTTACCAAGATGGGTACAGGACAGAATGTGACTGCAGTTACCTTGGAGGGGTCCATGCTGACCCTCTCAGCACTGATGATGCACCCCAGGAAGGAGATCTTATGCATGTGAAATTCACACTCCTCAGCCTTGACATAGAGATGGTTCTTAGACAGGCGCTTGAGTACTGATTGAACATGGTTAAGATGAATCTCTTCATCAGGGGAGTAGATCAGGATGTCATCGATGTAAGCTATGACATACCTCCCCAACATGTCTCACAGCACATCATTAATGAGACATTGGAACACGCTTGGTGCTGAAGAGAGGTCATAAGGCATGATCTGGTACTCAAAATGGCTGGTGCTGGTACTGAAGGTGGTCTTCCACTCACTGCCTTAATGGATGTGGACCAGGTTGTAGGCATTACATAGGTCAAGCTTGGAGAAGATTGTGGTGCTGCGGAGCTGTTCCAATGCAGAGGGCACAAGTGGAAGTGGATATGGGTATTTCACTGATATCTGATTGAGTCCTTGAAAGTCTATACATGGACAAAGTCTGCCCCCTTTCTTCTCCATGAAAAAGAATTCTGCCGATGACACTGGTGAAGTGGATGGGCATATGTACCCCTGCTTGAGGTCCTCCTCTATGCACACTTCCATAGCAGCTTGTTCATTCTGGGACAGAGGGTAAATGCGGGGAGCTCCTGCAATAGAAGCACAAGCCCTCTTTCTTTCTCCGATCTCATTTGGAGCGTTTCAGGCAAGCATGAGAAACTTCCATGGGAGAGGGAGAATCAGAGGCCATGGCAGGCTTGGCTTTCTCCCAGAGGGATGGGCGGCTGGATAGCAGATGGTTTAGCTGAATGGCAAGATCACTGAAAGTGTCCAGAGTGAGATGTTCATCGCAGCATGCTAGTTCACTCAATACCGAGGGGTGAAGTCCTTGGTGAAACACCACCTTTAATGCTGGCTCATTCCATCCGCTGGCTGCTGCAAGAGTCTGGAAATCTAGGGCATAATTGGCGACTCTCCTTGAACCTTGGGTGATAGTGAGTAGGCTCTCACCGACTTCAATTCCCTCCAGTTCGTGATCGAACACACACTTGAATAACTTCAGAAAGCTGT